>OMLF01043443.1:0-15485 GCA_900302615.1 Holocentrus rufus
AGTACCACTTGAAGCAAATAAACAGACTGATTTTCCAATTTCTTCTCCACATTGAATTTGATTTTGGCCAGTTTCCTCTTTGGAGATTACCTTATCAGTTTTTTTTGTTTGTTTGTTTGTTTGTGTGTGTGTGTGTGTGTGTGTGCGCGTGTGTGTGCGTGTATCTGCACGTCTTTCTGTAGGGCGGGCCCATGGCGCTGATGACTTCCTGCCTGTGATGATGTACGTGCTGGCCAGATCCAACATGGCTGCCCTGCAGCTGGATGTCGAATACATGATGGAGTTGATGGATCCATCTCTCACCTTAGGAGAGGGTACAGACACGCAAGTTTAATCCCAGAAAGTACTTTTATTCTGTAAAATATTGGGTTTTCCTGTATTTTCATGTGTGTGTGTGTGTGTGTGTGTGTGTGTGTAGGCTCGTATTACTTGACCACCACTTACGGGGCTCTGGAGCACATTAAGAGCTACGACCAGCAGAGGGGAGCAACGCGGCAGCTGAGCAGAGAAGTTCAGGATTCCATCCACCGATGGGAGAGACGACGCACCCTGAACAAGGAACGCATGGCCCAGGGATCTGTCCAGGTACACACACACACACACATACACACACACACACACACATGAGGATGTGCGTGCTATAACACAGCGATCTGTACAGGTCAGACTTCCCAACATGCAAAGGTGATAATAACAAAGGTGATGATGACTTGTCTTATTTTCATGCTTCAAACTCTGCATCAACACATTGAACTGTTTGTTCATTGAGACTGTACAGTGTACAATATGTCATCACTGACACAGCTGTTTTTCATTTTAACAAAATGAAAAACAAATTAGCAAATGACATAACGCATTCACAAGACAAAGCAACTAAACTGAAAACAAAATCTAATCAAACATCAATAAATCATGAAACCAATAAAAAATAAAAAATTTAACATGCAATTTGTGGGATCATTATGAAATTGTAGAGAAGGTGAAAATACTTGCTGAAATGCTTAGAGCATACGAGGAGTATAAAGCACACACTCCATGTACATATATTATCAACTTCAGAGAACATGTTAATTCAGCTGGACATACAAAGTAAGTGCAAGCAAAATAAAGGAATGAGATCTTTCCTGTGTGTGTGTGTGTGTGTGTTGTAGGACTTCCTCACAGTGTGCTGTCCTGAGATGGGCTCCAACCCCAAAACTATGGGCGTTCTCCCCACCACAACCATCCAGCAGCTGATGGAGCAGTGTGCTGCACGCTTTGAACAAGGTAACTCAACTCAGCTCAAGTCCTGTCACACAGGGCTTTTTACACTTCAGTTCATTAACATAAATAGAAAGTACAATTATTATCTTTTAGCATTATTTTTAAGGTTAAAGTTTCGAAAAAATAACCTTCAGACAAGTATAATTTGTTTTAAAGCCATTCCTCAAACAGTTTTATTACTAAGTTTTACTATTTCTGCTGACATCTACAGAATGGCTTGTGTGCAATTCATATATTTCATATATTTTTCAAATATTGATGGGCCATTAAGTTGAATCCTTAAATTGAATAGTATTTCCCTTTAATATCCTATAAAAAACAATAGTTCTGTGTGCAGTGTATTTGTGTATGTAGGTTTGTGTTACTCCATCACTGCTTGGCCCCTCCTGTTCTTCTCCTGCTTGTCTGACCCCTCCTTCTCTTTTCCCTCCAGACTCCTATACACTGAGTGTGTATGTGGACAATGTGTATCGGCCCATGGCCCCTACAGAGCTGGCCCTCAGCGTTAAGAACAGCCTCCCACCAGGGGGATACTGCTTTGTCTATCACCCTGACAACCAGTCTGAGAACCAGCCCAGCAACAGTCACCCCGGCAACCAGCCCCCGGATACACCAGAGGAAAGCTGTCACCACGACGATGTAACAGCCGCTGATACCAAGGCAGCTGAGGAGGAAGAGGAGAGTCTGATTAGCTTGTAACTGTCTCAGCATTAGGACGGCGGCCACTGTATCGCTATGGCGACTACACCGGTGCAGTGACTGTGTTACCGCGGCGACCACATCACCAAAGAGTCAATTCAGAATGGGGTCGCACTCAACAGCGAGAATATTTTTAGCAGTTTTTGTGTTTCTGGAACATGTGACTGAACTCAAGTGTGTCTTTTCTTTTTCGATTTTATGAATGTATGTTATTCTCAGGTGTCTCTTGGAAAAAGAGATTTTGATCTCAATGGGACGAGCTAATTAAATACAAGGAGATTAAACAAAAGAGGGAACGGCCGACTTCAACACATCTCTGGGTAAGAGGTGGAGAGTTTGTCTGGGTCATAGGTCAAAACATTTCAGTTCAATCAGATCACATTCTGATCAAACGGGGTTACATCAGGACACAGTAACTATGTGCATATGAGAAATCAGATGTATGAAAAATATACACATTTTCAGTAAATACCAAAGATCAATAGGCTATATGCAACATGGTGGTTGCGAAAAGGCTTGTTGAGTTGCACTTTAGATGGTGATATTAGTGGAAAATGAAAAGGGCTAAAACTGGCCATTAACTGTTCATAAGTCAACACGTTTCTTCTGTCATAAAACAGAGCTTACATTATCCTCGCTGTCCGCTGTGACCACCATCCCTCTCTCTATAGCTGCATTAATGCACCGACTGGTTTGAGTGCAAACTGAGCGCAACACCAAAGCGACCAGCAGCCAACTGTAAGAGGCAGAGAGACACCAAAGAGATCAAAGGCTTTTTTTTTTCCCTGTGTGGTGCATCTCAACATGGGGGGTCAGGAACCCCAGGGATTGTGGGGGGAGGGGAGGGCGGTGTCACATGGTGATTTCACACAATGTAAAAATATATATAATTCTAACACACACATATACAATCATGTTTATACTCTGTTTATACTCTGTGATGCTTCACTTTACTAAGTATAGCTTCTGCCTCACACAGGGTTACATGAGTAACTGATTATGTGTAACGGGATTACAGTAATCTGATTACAAAAATGTAGCTCTAATCAATTTCCAACTTCACGTGAAGCGCAGGTAATCAGGATTGTAATACATTTTCACTATGCATCAAGCAGTTTGATTCCACAGCATCTGTCTTCCATATACAGATAACTGCAGGTGTTGTAAATAAACGGTGACTTTTACAAGACTCTGCTGCTGTTTGTTGTTGCACTGACTTTTTCTAAGTGTTAATCATACTGTGTGTCTTCTACATTCACCCAGCAATGGCAGGCAGCCCCCACAGGAGGGAATCAAACTAAAATAGCTGTCAACCACCACTGCTACAGTACAAAAAAAAAAAAACTGCAGGCAGATTAACAGAAGTGAAACAGTTACAGTGTAGTACCACGCACATGAAGGGGAACATTGTTTTAAGAGTATAGTAGGGGTTGAGCAATAATGAAGTGAAACAAATAAGATTAAAATACCCCCACAAACCACTGCTATAAAACACCAGAGGAGGAAGCACTCAAATAAGATGCATATTTTCCAACCAAGTGCCAAGGAGGAAGTAATACAGTATGCTGCTGCTGCTAATGATGTGCAACGGTTCAAAGCACTGAGGGGCGTGGTACTATCAACTGAAGACAGATCAAGTAAGATTCTATTTTAAAAGAGAAAAAGAGAAAGACAGAAGCTGTCAACAGTGTTTGATGCAGCATTCTCAGCAAAATCTCTGTCTTTGGGGACCAACCAAATCCTATTCTATTCCTATTCTAATCCTATTTGGAAAACTAATATTTCTAAAAAAAACGAAAACATATTTTTCACAATTAAGAAACCACTTGGTGATAATGTCCCATTGATGTCAATGTATTTTTACTTAGTACATCAGCCTCCATGGATTTTGAATGGATTTGTGGAGCTTGCGGGGCATAAATAGGGTACATGCAAGCAATTCAGGTAATAAAATATAAATAATTGAATAAATAAATCGAAATAAATAAATAAAAGATTTAACAATTAAGGAACTGCCCCTCTAGACCAATCACTTCCTACAGCTGTCAGATACAGACTGTGCTGGCTGCGCAGTAAAAAAAAGTTGCAGCTCTTCCTAAATGTTCCGTGATGTTCTTTTTAAAAATGATGGTACCATTTAAGGCAAAAAAAAAAAAAATGCTAAAAGAGTGCACGTTTTTAAGACTCAATTGCCTTTCGATCTGGAGCGACCTGTCAAAAATTATGCAGCCTTGCATAACCACTGCATGTAGACACATGCACAGTTAAACCACAGTGAACTGTTTTTATGCTGTCAGGTCTGCAGTGAATGCCTGAGGCCTCTCTCAGGAGCTCATGTTTGTTGTTTAGAGACTATGACGTTAAAACTGTAGTCCATCACTGAATGTCTTGTTCTGCATCCAGCTGTACTGACAAACCTGTAAGGATTCTGCCTTAATGTCAACTAAAAGAAATTAATTTGATGGTTATATTTTGTGTTGAGGCCATCTCTTAAAGCCTATGCAACATCACCAAGGGTGGATTTAAATGAGGATGCTTTTGACTGAGCAAAAAAAAAAAAAAAAGTGGAATAAGAGTAACAATGTTATTTTTTTACTTGTTCAAATAACTTCGAACAAGCCTTCTTCTCCTGCACTGTACATACTCTGCTATTGAATGCAGTTGTATTTTTATTATTGTACAAATAAACTAAATGTAATGGCTGAGTCTACATGGTTCTCATCACTGATCAATTTTGTTTACTCCTCTTTGTTTTCTTTTCGTCATTTCATTAGAAAGGTTCTCACTTAAATCAACATTTAGCAATTTTGTATAGTGCACGTTTAAAGTTAAATTAACAAATAGAACTGTCCATATGGGTAGCATCAACATCATGTGGGAATGCTGAAAAACTAACTTTAGCTTATATGTTGCATGTTATATGTTATATGTTATATCTTTTAAGTTAAGTGGAAATAAAACTTTACTTAGCCTCTTTTGTTGTTGATGATGCTGTGGTAACAGGAAATACACTACCTGAGCTGCAATAACATAAGAGAACCATTGCTAACACTGGCTAACATTGTTTAAACAAAAGTTATAATATTGGCTTTTCCATATGGTTTCCGCCTCCAAGAGGCTGAAGACGACCCTAATGGGAACTCGTGACTTCAAAAAGGCAGCTCAGAAACCAATGGGTGACATCACAACAGCTATGTTCATTCATGTTGAGGCTCAGCGGTGAGACGCAGCATTCCTCCACGTTTCATCAAGACCTATCGAGTATCTGAGGCATCACTTGTGACAAACAAGTGAACTAGCGAGTCTAGGGGGACGACGACAAAAACAGGAGACGGTAGGCTTCCTGACGAGAGCAGCAGTAGTGTGATGTGTCTCGGATTGTCTTGTTAGCCTCTGTAAAATCAGAGTGTTCCATTGTTAAGAGCAGATACTTCCTGTCTGCAGGTCATTATCTCCAACGAGGCCCCTAACGAGGTTCCTGGATGGTAACAAGCTTCCTGTATGTTAACGAACCCTCCACACAATCCTATCTCCAATTTCACCTTTTTAAATGCAAAAAAAATGTTCTGCGATTCTGAGGCTGAGCCAAACCACAGAACTTGTACCACAGAATGTCAAATATCAAACATGGGTATCAGTGACCAAATCAGACAGTTTCCTCTCAGTTCCTGTAAAGCTGGTATTTGGAGATGGAGGGCTTCTGGCTCATAATATGCGAACAATATGCTAACAAGGCCTCTCGCTACACTGGTGATGGCTGACACTTCCACTGCAATGAGTCTTAACAAGCTATGAGGAAGATCTGTGATCTCAAAGGGTGAAAGGTGACTTTTTGAAGTCGGGGAACCTTTTTCTAACCTTTGCCTCATCCATTATACAGCCTCATACAGACTTCTATGGTTGGCCACTGGGAACATCACAGTCTGATCAAAGTCTTCTGCTGTTCCACTGGCTTTGAAGTAACTAAATCCCAATCACAAAAGCAGCCGTATCAATCACATTAGGTTGAATGTCAATTAGTAGTAATATGAAAAGGTGTCATATAGGAATACTCAAGGCATGAATGTATTTCAAATACACATAATATATTGTGTAAATAAGACAGCTTTGGAGTTGCTGTAAGGTTTATTTTTTCACTTTGAGGCTAATGACTCCTGTAGGCTTCAAGTCTTTATGCTAAGCTAACATGAAATGTTATCCATCAGAACTGAACCAGTGGACGTACAGAGGTGAAAATGGTATCGAACATCTTGTCTCACTCTGGGTAAGTTGGAAAAAGGCTATTTTGATTAAAATGCTGGGAGTACTCCTTTAAGGATCTATCAACTCACCTAAAAGAAATTTATTTGGCTTTCAGTCATGGGTTTGTGTCCCACGATGGTCTAAATGCTGTTTCAGGAGCTTTTCCATACTGACCATGTTTAGGATTTGTTTGGTAATTGTTAAGAATGAAAATGGGGAAGTTTAAAGATATTTAATATCAGCAGATTCGGTCCAAACATCTCATTAGCAACCTTCAAAAACTCATATCAGTCAAACCCCAGTCTTTCATGAAATGTTTGCACTATCTCCGTATATTGTTTTTGTGTAAAGTATACGGTTTTCTTACGTATGCTATATGATACATGAATAAGGTTTACTTTATGAAGTGGAGCTCCTGGGTTCCTTGGTCCTTATCTCGCCCACCTTCTGCCATCATTGTGCTCTTGGAAACACAATTGTCTTGTTAAGGCTGTCAAGAGCTGAATAATTCATAATGCTAACCATTAGTGACAAGGTCATACATGAGGTCAAGTATGATGTCATCACAATGAACCAATGGCAGGAGGGTCATGAACCCCAGGGCAGAGAAGGATGTAGATAATCTGGAAAGATGGAAGATATCAACCAACCTACTTTCTCTTCCTCCTTCCATCCCTACATTTTCCTATGTTGCACTATTTTTTTTTTTTTTGGTTTCTTAACATCAAAATATAAAATTGTATACCCCATAAAGTACTATCATCCCTAAAGTGAGGAGAAGTGTCTTCATTCATGCTTTTCAAAGATTGACTGATGTGTTTTTAAACCACGTATTTCATATGTTGTTTTTTATTCATATTTTTTTCTTCGTCCTTTTTTCATTTTAGATCAAGGAAACAATAGAGCAACGTGCTAACAAAGTTAATTTAATTAATTAATTTAAAGCAGTCATTCCTTTTCTATAAGTGGGATTTGCTAAGAATTTATCAAGATTCCACACAGAAAAAAATTTCATCCCATTTTGTGGTTTGGAAAGCACAGAAAAATTTATGGAATATGTGTTACAGATTATGAGATGTAATTTGTAACACAGTAATGAAATACCTAGTCTGACAAAATATTTGTGAGTATGAAATTAAAACTCACAATTAAATGTTATCCTCCATAATTCATTATTTTTCATATTTTTAGTTTTTATTTTTGAGCAAAGAACCTCAGGTAAAGTTATTTTTCCCAAACTGATGTACAACATTTAGAAACGTGAGGCAGCATTGGAGAAAAGCATCCTATTGTGGTTTAACCTGCCACAGGTATGTATATACACACCCACACACACACCAAGTTATAATACACCAGTATTATAATGACTCTCTGTAATAAGATCCTCTCCTCTCCACAACAGCAGCAGGACTAAGTGTCTTTGTAATGGGACACTAACAAGCTAACCACTTCCGCTAGCATCATCCTCTGCAGCGTCACACAGCCCGAGGACCCAAAGTTGGTTTGATCTGGTGATGTGTGTGTTTGTGCGTGTGTGTGTGTGTGTGTGTGAGTTAGAGAGAGATAGCAGAAGGAGTGTTTGAAGCCAACACGAGCTGACCAAAAGTATATAAGTATGTGTGACGAGGCTGCTGATTTTGAAGAGGATCTGTAGACCCGCACAGAGCCGCGGACGGGAGCAACAAGCAATCCAAACACGAGAAAACACAAGTGGAAATCTATAGCTTTTTATCTGAACTCCTACTTTGTGTTTTGAAGAAACAGAACAAGATATAAGTAGTAGAAAGAAAACAGCTGCTGGCAGCAACAGACAGTAACTTGCAGACAGTACAGGGCTCAGTCCTAAATTTTTGACCTTTACACTCCAACCTTAAGAGGCTGCTTTCTGGTACCAACTCTTCAGAAACATTCACCTGATGAGCAGGTAAGAAATCTGACAAACTCTGGTGCATCTTTAAATTTTTTTCCTTATACCCCAAACCTTTACAGCCAGTTCTACTTTGTTGAAAAAACAAAAAGACAAAATCTTGGCAAACTTAAAATTGAATTATTTGGCAAAACTCAAGAATACAGTCATAGGAATTCATTCCATATTCAAGGAATCAGGGAATTGTTGATCAATGTTGATCATGGGCTACTTATCAACTTTTACCTCTCCCGGAAAAAAAGAGGGTTTATCAAGGGACTTTTGGTCAGAGCAAAAAGATTTTTTCATTTCCAAAAAATTCCTTTATTTCATATTTTCATTAATTTGTGACTTTACCATGCGTTTTATGTATGTATTCCTCTTTTGAAAAAGCTTTAATAAATCATAAGTCATAAAAAGTTTCTTTAATGCTGACAAGTCTTATATAGTCCTTTACAGCCCAATGAAGGTTTTATGGTACAAACTTAAAATAAAATAAAATAAAATTTGCATGTAGCAACATCTCTATTAAGAATGTAGAGCTGAAAATGGTTGCAAATAGGATGGAAATACCAAAAGTCTTGAAAAGAGTTTTCAGACTCTACTGGGATTCAAAAACGCAAATCATTTTAACCTTTTTGCCTGTCATTTAGGCATTTTCTCCCCTTGGTCTTGTCCCGGTTTCTTTTAAATTGGGCTATTTCAGCAACACTTTGCTTCACGATGGTTTTCATCCAGTTCATTAGCCTGTAGAAACGTAATATACTTCTTTCCTGCACCTGACATAAGTGTTGCTAAGTGATGGCAGTTTTCTTAATCAAAATTATGCTAAGCAGGGAGCATATAAAGGTGAAATATATTAAATTAGGTATTTTCTATAATTTGACAGCATAAGAGGAATGGTTTCACAAAACTTGAATGGATTAAAGTTTTGTGAATTTATATCTTTGAGTCTCTTTTATTATTAAAAAAAAAACTGAATGAATGAATCTGTCAAATTGACCCCTTTTTGTTTCTTTAGTTATCCTAGAAAGTTCAGCCTCAGAGCAGTAGCCAACTGGTTACCTAAAAGAAGTCAGCTTTCAAAAGTAACTACTAATGTGTTCTTACAAAAATGTTCCACTGGTTAATTCACAGAATATTTTATGTTAAGTTGTAAAGAGTTACTGATATCTTAATAAGACCCTCGCGCATTTCACTTGCACAAACTATTAGTCTTTTCTTCCGTGTTAAAAGAAGAAGTAGCCTATTATCATTCAATTGATTTCTCTATTAAAGACTCTCCTCGCTCTGGTCAGCAAAAAGAGCACTTTCCCCTTCCTTCAAAGAAGATAGTCCTTTATTAGATTTGTGCCCTCGCTGATGTAACTCATGGGACAGAGTTTTCTCCCGCAATTCATTTAGTCTACTTCACATTTCAACAGCATCATTACGTCAACAAGCTGTGAGTATAGTTGCCAACTGTACTTCCCATTAACAGCATGACATCATCCACAACATGATTAGATCTGAAAATTCACTAAATCTATTCAGCAAAGTCACCATGTTCACAACAGTGGGAGTGAAAAGAAAATGTGTCTCATTTTTTTCACAGCAGTGTTTGTTAAATTTCTAAAAATTGCTTTGTTTGCAGATCAAGTATATTGTGTATATTATATATTGGTTTGTTGTTATGTAAATTATTATTACAACATACTTCCTCTTGTCTGGTTCACACAGTTTAAATATTTAAATAAACCAGGGTGGCATATCTTTTTCAGGATGTCTGAGCTGCCTGTTTTTCATCGTGCTTCTTTCCTGCTGCTTTGCATTCTGGGTATGACTCTGGTGACATCTGGCTTCCCTCAACCCCGACTGCCACTCAGGTAGTAATTCGCTAACTACCACTCATGAACGCTGCTAAACAGCTAAATAACTAGCCATAACTATTATTGACACACAGACTCTAACTGACTAAGCAGATGACTGACTAAAGGATAATTCCAGCCATAATTAACGTTAAACCCATTTTCTAGAATGATCCCCCAAATTAAATGTTTTTGCGGTGGTCTGTAGCCATAATAATCAACAGGTCATTCAAGTTTCATCTTATCTTGTTCCAGAGGTCCTGACAGTTCAATGGAGCCCAAACAGAATGACTGGAACGTCCTCTTCCCTTCCATCTCGCTCCGTGATTGGAGCATCCAAATGATGTCAGCGCCCAGCCTTGGAGAAGCAGCCAACAGTAAAGCAGGACTGATGAGGCAGGAATGGCTTTCGGCCCCACAGGGGGCTGAGACAAGGTAACTACACAGTGAGGAGAAAAGGTTTACTCACACAACTGGGAATGGTAAATCAAATCAAATAAATGTTTGCTGTGAGGGATGCAAAATAGATGTTGGCAGGGTTCATCTTCTGGGGAGCATGATTGTGCTTTCCAAATTTTGTGTCAATCTGCCCAAAAGATTTGAGATATCCAAGTTGCCATTTTGGCTTAAGGATGGTATAAGAGGAAACTTAATGGGGTCATCAAAATCAAAAGGAATCTTCCTTTGTTATACAGTATGAAGGGACTCACCAAATACCATGGCAATGCACTTATTTGATTTAGTGATTTCTGTCAACATTTTTGTCTGAGGGCAGCACTACAAGACAGGTCATGGTTGCCAAAATTGAAAGTATTCATCCTCAAAAGGAGTGTGAATGCTCTCACCAAATTGGCCCAGTAGATTCTGAGAAAGCAAATTTGACATTTTGGCCTTATGATGGCACTAGAGGAAACGTGAATGGTGCTAGAGGAAACGTGATTGTGAATGTGATTGTGACACCAAAACTGACAGGGTTCATTCCCTAGGAAGCATGAGTATGCTCAGCAAACCTCTTGTCAATCCGTCCATTATATTTAGGGGCATCTTGTGTTCAAGTCAAATGTTTGGCCTAGTTGTGCTACTAAAAGAAAGGTCACAGGATTACCAAAATTGTCAGGGTTCATCCTCTGAGGAGCATGACGTTGCTCACAAACTTCCACGCGATAGATGTTGAGATATTGTGTACAAGCTAAAGTTTTGCCTGATGGTGGCTATATAGAGGTAAACTATGTCGATTTTCATGAGGTCATCAAAATCGACATGGTTCATCCTCTGGGGAGCATGAATGTGCTTGCCACATTTAATGACAATCAGACAAATAGATTTCGAGACATGTTGCCATGGAGTTACAAACGGACAGACCGATACGTCCCCGCCTGTTAGTCAAGCAAAAATCAGACAACAAAATAGCCATAATTTGGCCCCCTGAACTTCCACAGGTGTGTAGCATATACTAACATGTCTGTCACTGAAAACTGCAATAGTCAAACTCTTGCCCATGAGTCTGCATTCTCATTGTTTTACATGTCTATCTGACTGCCCCCTCTTATGTTACCATGTACCATTACCATGTTTTTTGATCTTGTGATGGCTTCTTGGTTTCTTTGCCATTTGTTGCTTGATGTTTGCTTTCATTTAATTGTTAAGATGCTTAACTGTGCAAAAAGGACCATAAAATACCCCTACATTTTATTCCTAAGAGTGCTGGCCATATATTTTTGAAATTGTACAATGCGTTTTTAAATGCTTAAAGGTCATACATTTTTTCAACCTAATAAACCACACATACTGTCAACATTGAGTGAAAACTCACCAACCACCAAAATCTGAGTTAAAAGATCTTCACCCGCGATACATTACAGTGATGGGATGTTTCTGCCACATTGCTGTGAAGTAAATGGTTTAAAGTCATAGTCAAAACCTGAGTGATTTCTGAACGGTGGTTTGTGTATTCCAGCATGGAGAAGGCATGGCCTGCTGAATGGTCTCAGGGAGCTGACATGGTGAAGAGGAACATGGTGGTGGCTGATGATGCTGCCTTCAGGGAGAAGAGTAAACTCCTCACTGCCATGGAGAGACAGAAGTGGCTCAACTCCTACATGCAGAAACTACTGGTGGTTAATTCTTAGTGAAAATGTCCTGTACAGTCTTTTTAACCCTTTTTAGTAGAAAATCAAACCTCTGATGTGAAATTAAATTCCTAACTGATGGCTATTAGTCAGTGGGAATTCATTTCCTGGCCCTTACACTGAAACAACTGTTTTCACTTTCTCAGTGCGTCACGTTTAGAGAAAAGCGTCAATCCCAGTCAAAACACCAACAAATTCTGACCGTTAGTACATTGATTTCTTGTCAAATCAATCACTCAGAAATGGATTTAATGATATTGAATATGTGCTAAAATGTTGAAATGATACTGAATGTATAAATTTGAAAAAATGTTATTCTATTACAAATACAGCTGCAAATGATGTTTTGTAGCATTGTAGCTTGTTTGTCTTGATAAAAAATTGACTGCCTTGCAGCTGAACTACACAGCATTGTTTCTGCTTTTACGAAGCAAATTTATCAGATTTTAACTGTATATTTTACATAAAAATCTTCAGTTACAACATCACTCAAAAGCATGTCAATGTGTTTTTATTGAATGATTATACATGGGTGTGTAAAAAAAGCCATCAACATTTTTATTCCCTTTTACAGTTTTTGAGGCACTGAGTGGACATTATTTGATCATGAACAATTGGGGTATATTTCATGTGTTGTAAAAAAAAAACAAAAAAAAAACAAAAAGTGGCTTTGACCTCTGATCTCCTCACTTTTCGTTACATATGTTGATTGATCTGGGGGTTAAATCTTATTCTACTGTTAG
Organism: Holocentrus rufus; assembly: GCA_900302615.1. Classification (NCBI taxonomy): domain Eukaryota; kingdom Metazoa; phylum Chordata; class Actinopteri; order Holocentriformes; family Holocentridae; genus Holocentrus; species Holocentrus rufus. Next base: position 12,830 of record OMLF01043443.1, read on the forward strand.
TTATTCTAAGTCACACCTGCAGTTTGCACTGCGAAAGATTACCAAAGTTGCAGAAAACTTTTTCTTCCATGTGTACGTAAAACTCTTGAACATGATCTGTAGCTCCGTTTCTTTCCAATGGTCAAGTGAATTTTAAGCAAATTTTGAATGGTTGCGAAAAAAAAAGTTTAAATTAGGAGCATTTTTATTAGCTGGGTTGAGGCAAGTAAACTTCCTGAATGTCAGGAAACACCCATCAGAAAAATGGAAAAGTCTCTGAAATGTGTTTTTTTGTTCTACAGAGTCTGCAGTTAGTCGCAAAATTTCATAATGTCTGAAGACTAAAATAAATAAATATACTTGGCAATACTTTGAGTAAAGGATAATCCACAATATATCTAGCACATATCCACACAAAAATGTCTCAGCTAACTCAGTGCTGGTGTCAACATTATGATGTTAACTGCTGGAAAATACAATCATTTTGAAGCAATTGTTTTTTATAATAGGTAGAGGGGTGGTGGCTAACAGCAAACACAGGCTAACGTGGTTTGCTTCGGAGCGGATCACACTGCAACTGCTAAAGTGTCAGAGCTTAACGCTGCACATAGACAGACAGTTTCAATGGGTGCAGTGCATCACTCCATCTGGTTGCTAGTTAACAAGCAGCTTGTAAACTTTAGCTTAAGCTGTCACTCCAGAAATCGCAGATATATTTCAAGCCTTTAATTCTGACAATTCTAATTTGGTCAGGTCATGTAGAAATGACACTGAAGTGTAAGTTTTCAGCTTCAAGTTGAACCAAGAGTGCCAGTGTGATCGCCGCCTCAAGTTTCAGTTTGTTGCTATGGTTACATAGGTTGGCTCAAAACTTTATGGCCAACATATGAAGGTAAAACAGTGATTATACTTGAGCCAGACTATGTGTGTGTCATATGGTTTTAATGCGCACCATTCAGCCAATCAGAAATGAGTATTTACCCAGACCATGTAGTAATGTACTTTGAAGAAACTAATGACCATATAAACTGCGATAGAGATTCACACAAACAGGACAGACATTTTTACAGACATTCTCAGATGTCCAAAGCTGTTTGTGACAAGACTGACTGAGACCAGCTCACTCCAAGCCTAAGTCATTAAATAATCACATTTCCTCTGACCATTTACCTGATCATTTCTTCATAAAAAACTTCGGGGTGGTATGAGCACCAGTTCCTCCAGCCCGCCAATCATCTCCTGTAGCTGCATCCTACTGGCCACTCTGTGTCTGTCCCTCCTCTCCAGCAGCTGGGCCTCCGCCTGGAGAAGCAGCCGCGCGGCCTGTGAAGCCTGGAGCTCGCCTGGAGTCCCGGCCCCGCCGCGGTGCCCCTCTACTGGGTGACGAACGCGTCGGGCCGGCCTCTCGCCCTGGAGCCTGGCCCGGTAGGCTGCGGGGAGGGAGGGGCAGGAGGGGAGAAGAGATAGCAGTGCTCCTCCCCTCACTGCAGCATCCTCCTCTCCTGCTCTCTGGGACAGAAAATGGAGGGGGTTTAGGTAGCACCATAGGAGCACACAAGCATAATCAGAAACAAACCTACGACAAATTAAAATTCACCAAAAGATGTGCAAACAAATTTTTTTCTTTATTAATTTGGAAGCAGCAGCAAGGTGTTGCTGGAAAACAACTTTGTTATCCATTGAATAAATAAAAAGTTTTTAAAAAATCGCCCTAACCATATTTTATATTTTCATTTATTTGTTGTAATGTATACTTAATCTTTTTTTAATTTTTCATATTGTACATATTTTTTCCATTCATGTTCTACTGCTGTAATGCACAACATGCATGTGTACATGTTGAAATCTATAAATGAAATCTATATATTTTCACAACTTTTCCATCCTTGTTTTGTTATACTATGTTTTACTGTTATGCTAACCCATTTTCTCTATTCTTCTGTATATTCTATTTTTATTCTGTATCATAATGCTATTTGCTGCTTCACTTTCCCCACAGGGAACATTGAGGGTTCAAAGCTTTATGAATGGACCTGGGAAACTGTGGCAAGTGAACAGGGATTTGTGTGTGTGTGTGTGTGTGTGTGTGTGTGTGTGTGTGTGTGTGTACCTGTGCTTTGGGCAGTTTTGACAACATGTCATCCAATCGCTCTAAACCTCGATTACCATGGCAACAAACTGCCTGGCTCCTATTGGCTGCACATCCAGGAGTCACGACAACAGGATCTGTTAGATGGCAGTCCACCACACTGTCCTACAAACACACACACGGTTGTTTATATCATTTTCGGGGACATTACACTGACTTACATTCATTTCCTAGAGACATATCCTAACCATAACCTTAACCTAACCCTAAAGGTACCTTACCTTTGAACGAAGCGTTCACCCTAAAATTAATTATTTGTGTTATGGGGACCTGGTTTTTGTCCCCATAAGGGAGGCGAGTCCCCACAAGATAACTGTGTAAACAGATTGAGGTCCCCACAACATGACAAATACCAGGTACACACACACACACACACACACACACACACACACAGACACACTCTTTGATATATAATGTAATATTCATCTTTTAAAAAGCCCTTGTGGTTTGGGTCGTACTCACCATCCAGACCCAGAACAGGCTCTCCACCTGTTTCCACTTCACATAGGCTTCAAGGAGTTCACACAG
>OMLF01043453.1:5930-20421 GCA_900302615.1 Holocentrus rufus
ACAACAGAGTGGAGTCTTGTTGCTCCAACAGCAGGATTTATTTATTTGCATAAACCTGGATTAAATGTCTTAGGAAGAGTGGATGCCAAAATATAAAAATAGCTATAGACAGGGAGCAAGGAAAAGAAGACTTTTTTGTATAGAGAATTGTACGGCTTTTCTGTTTTTTGTTTTTTTTGTAAAACAGAAAAATGGGAATGAACTGTGACATGTTGTAGAACCAGACTTTTTCCTGTTGTGCACCACAGTCTTTTGAACTACTAAGAGTAGGAAACCCAGCGATGATGAAGAAGGCAGCAGTGAGGAAGTGAAGAGCGATGAAAAGTTTTGAAAGAGAGGGAGAGAGAGACTGCGGTACTGCAGCGGGGGAGGGAGGAAGGTTAGATAGATGGCCGGAGGGAAGAGGAGGTGGGATGAGTGTCGGAGAGCCCGAGAGCGATGGAGGGAGGTGTGGAGACAGATGACACGGCGCCGTGTCGAAATATGAACTCCGGAGGGGAAGGTGGAGGGGGGGGAAGGAGCTGAACAGCCAGAGAGGAGCTGAGAACAAGTTAGCCTGAGACTAGACGAGATGAGTTTGTGATGTGAATAGCTGATGTCATGTGTGGGTTTGCAGACAGACGTCTAGCCCGGCACTGAAGGGTCATTTACGGTTATGAAAGGAGAGCGCAGAATTGGAATGAAGAGACCGAAATCTACAGTGAATAGGAACTACACTAAATCAAACTGAACCCTGTGACTTCAACAGAATAAGTGAGGAACTATTGAGTGACTTCAGAGGCGAAGGACAGAAAGTTTGGGTGCAATTCAACATCTTCTTGTATCCTACTGATAGAAGGGGCAGACATGAAGCCAGTGTAGAGGAATTGTTTGGAAAATCCTGCGGCACTTATGCAGAATAGATGTAGAGTGGATGGAGTAGTATGGTCCATCTGTGCTCCTATCATTTTTTTTGGCCATGATTGATGATTCATATCAATCAAAACAGACAGCAGACGACATTACAGTGGGTGATGACAATTTAAATTACATTTCTGTAAGTAACGCTTCAGCATCAGTTATTATGAGAGAAAGGAGATGAGATGAAACTTCAGCTAAAACCTAGAAAATAGGAGGAAGGGGAAAGAAGAATATTCATGAGAATAGAGCAAACTGAGAATATCAACCAACACATAATTTAAGTAAGTAGGAAGTAGGAATAAAAAAAATTATACGATGATAATAAAGCAAAGAGGTGATATGTTCACTCATGCAGCAGCTGATTAGTTAGCACTGCTTAGTTTTACTAAGTACTAGCCAGAGGTACTGTTCACATTGCACATAATAAAACCTTAAAGTTGGCCAGGTTAAATTTAGCCCGTCTTTCATGCTGCAGCTCTAAACCCATTTGTTGCTCAGGCTGCAGAGCACGATAAGCTGAACCTGGTTCAAAGTCAGATTCAATATGGAGCAGAGACACAAATAGATGCTAAAGTTACGCCTCGGGCTGAGCACAATGTGAGAATGTGAAGCGGGTTACACTGTGACATCACAGCAGGCAGAAGCATTCCGAGTCTAAATGGCAAAGTCAGAATGGTCAGAACATCCAGACGGAACACTGACATGACATCACAATGGATGGAGCAGCTGGGAAGGAATTTCATTTAAAAATAAACAAAAAGAGATATTTGAATGGAAACCCATACTTATGAGTGTATTTTTAATGCACAAATTCTGCATGTGATGACCCACCAGAAAGACATTTTGCATCCATCCCCACAGCTTAAGACCGCAAAAAATTGAAGAGTTCATTTTTTAAATAAATCTGTGATGCTATACTTGATTTGCATGCATAAACTGATTATATGTCCATTCACAGCACAGATGAACAACCAAAAATAAGAATATTACATTAAATTGCATATCATGCCTTTAGCTGTAAAGTGGCAGCATAAAGCATTCAAACCAATTTTTTGCAGAGTGTTCCATGTTTTGATTACAATAAATGTCCAATACACACAATGTGCCCATAATGCACTTATGATGCTGCATTATTCCCTATGAGCACAAGTTCACTTTTTTTTTCTAAAATATAGAGGATCCAGTCTGTAAAGGGTTATTGACTTTGTGTTAGCTGATGTTTTGTAAGACGGTGAGACACTTCCTTTGTTTTCAGACTGTGGATATTTCATGTTCTAACAAAGCTTCTCCATTCAAGGCCGCTCTATTGTAATGACAGCAGAGGAGACAGAGAGGGCATTTCAGACGCTGTGGAAACGAAATTGGTGTTTATATAACATTTACCAGCATTTTGTGTCTTTACCTGAGACACATTGTGCCGGTGCAGACAGAGAAAAAGAGACAGACAAAGAGACAGAATGGCAGCAGATAGAAAAGTGTGTGAGAGAGAGAGAAAGAGAGAGAGAGAGGGGAGAGAGAGAGAAGGAGAAAGCATGTGGGTGGTGGCAAAACTTCAAGGGAGACATCAAGGGAGACAATTAAATATTAATGGCAAGAGCTTATGTAAGGGACTCCATATAAGAGATTGTGCCTTGTATGCAGCAGAACACCGTGCTGTAAAGCATATGGCTCAGAATAAACATGCACATGCACAAGCACACACACGCACAGAAAGTGAAAGAGAGTAGGGGGTTATGGAAGGTATTATACTATTGTGTTGTTTGCTGCAAACACTGTCTTATGTGATGCAACACTGGCATGCACACACATGTTGCCTTGGGAGATGCATGTCTTTGGGATATGAAAAAATATTCAGAATATTCAGGGGTTTGGTGGAGGAATGAGATATTGCCGCTGCGGATGTATCCCATGTGGGAAACATCAGTTTTTTCAAATGCAAAGACCAAGGACTCTGCAAAGCACAAGAAGACTTTCCCTACAAAAAAAAAAATCCACTCTTGTGCAATCTGCCAGCTGTAACAGGCAGTTTGCAGAAATTGGTGTTCTTTTTCAATTCAATGCGATCGAAAGATATAGTATCTTATAGGATTTAGTGTTTATACTGGGTGGTTTCTTTCCTTTTGGAGTAAGAATCTTCATTTTTGAACCAAAATACATTCAAATTTAACCAAAATAGTGTGACAACCCTGCCTATGCCTTGACACTTAAGCACAATAAAATGCATTTTGTAGAATAAGGCTTCTATACGTGCATGGGTTACATATTATATGGATTACAGGGTGTGAATAGCCCTTTTTGACATGACATTGATGAAGCTTCTGCTCCATTTAGGCCCAACAGTTCATGCTGGCTTACTGGAAAGACTCTGCTGCACTTAAATGGAGCAAAACCTTCATTAAGGTCATTAGTAACAAATGCTGCTGTGAAAAAAGATCTGTAATATTCATCATGATGACCCAGAGTGGTTTACCTTACCTGCCTCCTGTATGCCTGTGACACATTATAAGAGCTAATTCACTTCCCCTCACCCCGTTCTGAATCAGTCTCATTCTTATTTTGCCCCTGTTTGCTCCGAAGCCGTTCTAATCTGTCAGTGTGCTCCACTTTTTAAAACCATCTGTCTGTCTATAGCTGGCTGGCTGACTGGCTGGCCGGGGAAGTCTGTCCCCATTGCATTGTGGGATGGAGGAGATGACTCATCGTGGAAATGACCTTCACACAGCCAGACAATTAAACAAGCTTCACGGAGACCTTTAGACCATCTGACACATGCACACACACACACACACACGCGCACACACTCAGACTCAGAGGAATGATCACATAAGCATATACGTGCGTGCATACCAATACACACACACGCAGTGGTAGTGCATCTTCCAAGCCATCATGATCGCAGGCCGTAAAAGGACAATAACATTAAACAACCATTAATCTCAAGCCGGATGCGAACACCACACACAATAAACACACATTAAATGGCTCATTGTAATGGGACCTGCAGACTGCCTATTAGTCTGGTTGTGAAAGCACAGAGAAATAGATTAGTTAGAGGTTACAGACATTAGCAGGAGAGGACCTGACAATGGTAAATGAGATCAAGTAATAGCTTTGGATGAGTTACCTGTTGAAGAGACGGAGAGAGAAAATGTGGCGTTTTCATTGAAAAGTAAAATGACTCCACATTAAAAGTGTTAGATAGATTTGGTCCTTCAATTATTGTGTCATCGTCCTTCAAAAGATGCAGCTGTCATACACCGTTATGCTTAAAATCCCACCTTTTACCACATGCACTAAATAATTCCTGCTGCATGGCTGTTTAACCCCCCCTGAGAGCAATTGTTACAAGAACGCATGTGTTTTTACCCCTGCAGAGGAGGTGAAACCTCTGCCAAGGAGGTGTGTGATCGTCCCCATCTGTCCATCTGTCTGTCCATCTGCCCGTCTCTCTGTCAGCAGGATCACTCAGAAAGTTCTGGATGGATTTTCATGAAACTTGATGGGAGGGTTGTTCATGGGCCAGCGAAGAACCGATTAACTGTTCTGGATGCATTTGTTTCCGAATGCATCCATGTCACACCACAAAACCCCTCCATTGGCGTCTCAGCCAATGGGGCATGGAGAAGATTGGTTACTATAGCAACGGCATGAAGGCCACAGGTGTCTATCCTTGAGAAAAAGCGAGCAAGAGAGATGGAGAGATAACAAGAATCTCTTGGGCTTAGAAGAACTCGCCTATAAAACTGTGAAATAGCCACCTGGGGATTTGAGCATGTGTGTGTGTATATATATATATATATGTGTGCGTGTGTGTGTGAGTATGTGTGCACACATCCACAAATATACAGTACGTGTGTGTTTCTGGGCCACGCACACAAGAAAGAGGTTAAAAACAGGTTGCCTCGACATTACCTTTGTTGTCATGACAACAGAGCACTGGAGAGATTCCCAGGTAGGAGGGCGGCCATGGAGAGAGAGAGAGGGAGAGGGAGAGAAAGAGAGAGAGAGAGAAGGGATGATAAGATGGAAGAAATGAAGGAAGAGGCTAGGAAGATCGGCCAGCCTTAACATGCTCAAGAGGCAGAAGACTGGGAAGGGAGAGACGGCGAGATAATGGAGAGGAAAGGAAAGGGATGCAATGAATGCACCGATAATTTTTCACCATCACTGCCAATTCCCATTGCTCCCCGTTTAGCATCAGCTGATTCTGAATGCCTAGTCATTGTTTTTACAGAACAATACAGACCCAGTATACCTGCGCGGGGCTCATAAATCTCTGCAGGAAATAAAAGATCGTGCTGTAGGGAAAACGAAATGGAGGAGAATAGTTGTGAGGTGTACAGTAAAGCAGAAAGGCTGATCTGAAGGAGAGATGGATGGGTAAGGGAGGGAGGAGTAAATCAGTCATGAGCGTGAGCAGTCTCTTGGGTCCATTGTCTTTTCTGCAGGGAACCAGAGCTGAAGAGAAAGAGAAGGACAGAAAGACAGGGAGGAGAAAGAGAAGACAGAGCATCATTGTCTCTCAGCCTGGTCATAAAGCAAAAATCGCTGCACTGGTAAAAGTGGCCTTGGGAATGTCAACAAACTTGATGAACTGACTTTTAATGGTGCTACATGTAGCGGGTCGGCATTAATAAATCATCACCTCATTCATTTTGAGACATTAATCACTATAAATAAATGAGATCAGTGCGCGGCTTTTGGATTTCTGCTGGATTGCTTTATGGCACAAAATCGGAAGGGGGCACATATTCAGCATAAATGGAGCTAAAGCTTTCAGGGTTGTTTTTTCAAGCAGCAGATGGTTGAGGAGTGAAAGCAGGACTGCATTTTTCAGAACCATGACGCTGTGTGATGAGAGAGGCTGCAACCTCATAAAATTAGTTCCTCTATTGCTGTATGGAGGGTAATTGGCAATTCAAGTAGCTACTGCATTACTAATGCATGACTAAGGTTTATGGATTCATACATAATACCACTTGTGTAAAAATGGTCACTTATATTATTGATGACAATGCAGCTATATAATGTAGTTGTTTAAGGACCTCTCTTAGTAAAGTGGAACAGGCTCTGAGATGGAAAAGGCAGGCTCAGTGAAAAATACATTCAAAATATTGATGGATAAGCACAATATTGCACATTGTGCGTATTGAGGGGTGTTTTGTGTAACAAATTGTTTATAATGTTATAGTCTATGGTATATATACTATAATTTATAATATTACACTTAAATTTAAACTTAAAAGGATATTTTCCTTTACAAATTGCCTCACTGAGAAGGATGAATTATTCTGCATCATTTGTTGTAGAGGAAAAGTGGGTGGATGATGTCATAAAGGGCAGAAAGGTGAAAAGTGAGAAAAGAAGGAAGTTGGGATTGTTAAGGGGCTGGAAGAGGGAGGGAGGAAAGGAGGATAAACGAGGAGAAGAAGGACAGATGATGCAGTATGGGCATCTCTGTCTCTCATAATCCTTCCATCCTTATTAATGCTTTTCATATGTAGTCCAGGGTTATCCTGGGTAAGAGACTCAAAGTTTAGCCTCAATCTGAATTGGAGCTTTTTTACATTTCACCACTTAGAATTGCAGAACTTAGACCAAGTTATGTAATTCTGTTTCAGAAAACTGTTATTCTCAGGTTTTTCCTAGTTTTGGTATGGGTGGCACATTCTGGATGGTATCTAAATGATGTTAAAAGTGATGATGTTAGTGGCACTCCTTGTTTTTTATAAATAGGACAATCAGAATCAGCCCTGGTAAATAAATGACCCAAATTATTTCCCCACAATTTTCTTTCATTTAAATGTCACATGTGTTTTTTACACAACAATTCATCTTACTGTATAAAAGCTATGAAAATGACCCCACATTAACATCTATAAATTAACATCTATACATCCACTAATTGTCAAAACGTACGCCAGGCTCAGCTTGTTCTAAGGAAAGCTGTGTAAGCTGTGCTGGTTTACAGAATAAAGGTAGAGCGTTAAAGGGAAATTATAGCCTAAAACATTAACACTATAACCTTGGATTGATGTTTTATATTGAGTTTCAGGTGCCATTTTTTTTTGTTCAATTGCATTTTTGTAATACTGTAGCTAACGAATCAAACACTAATGCATTGTGACATCACTGGGTGATTCTCAGCTCACGTATAATGGCATTTCATATGAAAACCATTTTCAACAAGTTGAAATTGAATCAGCAAGGTCTTCTTTGCAGACTCAGTGATTTGCAGTGATGTTAAACATAAAGGGAGAAATCCAGCATTGAAAAGGGAGAGCTCACTACTTTCTCACATTAAGCTCCATTGTACCTGCAGCTGCTCTCTATGTGCATCATGTTTGGGGATTTCACCATCTGAAAAACACAATTACACCTTTAGATAATAAAACGACACCAGAAATGTATTATAAGGCATCAATTCTTGTGATTATGCACTTTATGGTTGAATTTTCATTTACTGCCTGCATATAAGTGGGAATGGGAGTTAGATTAAAGACTCTAACCAGAAGATCACAGGTTTAATCCCAACAATTAGTCTAGAGGTGTCAAAGTGTCCTTAACCCCTGTCTACTTCGTGTTCCACCCTGGGATTAGAATGTCAGCTAAATGTCTACGGTGTGGATGTGGATGTTGCCAGAGAGATGAGGACAGATTAAGATGAAAAAAAAAGGTGATGAAAAGGAGGCAGACAAAGGAGAGACAAATGAGATGTGAGCAGCGATCGATGGGACGATAGACGAGCGCTTTGGCTTCGCTGCACGGAGAGACTGATGTTAGCTAGAGACGATCGCAGGGTCAGAGATCAAGGGTGTGTGTGTGTGTGTGTGTGTGTGTGTGTATATGTGACTAGTGACTAATGGCACTCCATGACAGGCCGCTGACCACAGGGAATACTTCAGTGAGTGATGGGGGAGAGAGAGGATGATGGAGGGCAGTTGGGGTGAGAGAGCAATGGGGGAAAGAGGGAGAGGGATGGAGAGCAGCTGAAGGAGCGGGTGGTCGGTAACGAGAGTCAGTATCAAGGAGACGATGTGGCGAGAGAGATTATTGTCGAGAAAGAGACTGAGATTGGAAGAGAGAGCCAGCAGAGAGGGAGAGAGGAGAAACTCGGAAGGGAAAGAGAAGGCACAGGAGAGGAGAAGTAGAGAGAGGGAGAAAGAGAGAGAGAGAGAAAGAGAGAGGGCGGGATGGGAAAGATCAAAAGAAAGTTTCCCTCTCCCTTCATCTGTCGCCTTGGGATGCGAAACATCGGTGCGTTAACCACACATGAAATTCACACCAATCTCACACTCACATGCGCCCATACACACACACATGCTACCCAATCCTCCACGCTCGGATTTTGCAGCTCGTTTGATCTCTCCCTCTCCCCCTCTGTCTCTCCAAACAGCTCCGGAAAAAAAAACTAGGTGATAAGGACGATGAGACTTAAAATTAAATCCTTGGAATACATTCCGCTTTCCACTTTGTTTAGTGATTAAGGTCTAAGCCACTTAATTTAGAAGAACTCTAATATTGCAATAGATACTGAATTCAAAGATTTCTCAAGCTAAATTAAAAATATGTTTTGATCAAAAGCTGACCACTGTGTTTAAACCCTTAATGAAACATACATGTGCACATATGTACCCAAACACACACATTTTAAATTTTTGCAATTTCTGAGGTCCTCTGAAATAAACTGCTTTTTTGGAGGTCATACATTTCAAAAATAAGGCAAAAAAGCTGATTTTCTTGTTTGAGAAAAGATTATTTCCAACATATGCCAGCCTAGTTCCCAATCAGGAAAAAATATTTCAGTTATTTTTTGTGGCTATATGGACGAAAATAATTGCAGGGGTATTGACGTTAATATAATATGAGGTTTTGTTATTTATATCCCAGTTTGAACCCACTGCCCCATTAGGAGAGAACTGAACTCAGAGCCGAATGGTTACTGCTAAAAGAACCAGCCTTGACTTCAGACTCTTCAATGTGAGTCAGCTACTGAACTCAAGACAACACACAACACAGACATACACACACACACGCACACACACTTGCACGCACTCCATCTGTTGTTGAGAATGACCTTTGAGAAGGACATAGAATATGTAATTACTTACTGAGATCTTGAAGTTTGCAACAGAGGATCACACACACACACACACACACACACACACACTGCCCAGCACTGCTTATATTCTGTCCATGTTCAAGGCTAATCTCATTGAAATCGCCTGCTTAACCTTGCACTGACTCTCTATCCTTCAGTGTGTGCACATGTTGCGTGTGTGTCTCAGTGTGTGTGTGTGTGTGTGTGTGAATCTGTATGTGTGTGTATATACAATATTCCCCTGTGAAAAATATATATTCATGTTTAAAGTGGAAAATCCAGCCTAAAACATCATTTAAAACCCTGGACTGGTGACTTCCTTTATGTTTTTGGTACCATTTTGTTGTTTGATGTTGCATTCAGTGATATTCTCAGCGCATGGTGTTTAACAGGGGAAAAAAAATTCAATGATCTTAAACAGAGGTGTTCGCAGCCATGTTTCAGTATCAACCCCTGAAAATAAATCAGCGAGGGCCTCTTTTGTTGGCTCAGCGATTTGCAGCAACGTTAAACAAACATACAGGGAGAAATCCAGCATAGAAGAGGGAGAGCTCCCTTCTGTCTCCCATGAAATTCAATTGTAGCTGCAGCTGCTCTCTATGTACACAGCATCTTTCATCAACAGAAAAAAAAATGAAACCCAAAAACAATCAAACAGCACCAGCACCTGTTTTTAAAACAGTATTTTAGGGTGAAATGTTCCTTTAACTTATCTTCCTGACCACTGACAAGACTGATTCCACTTCTCCTCCTCCGTCCTCAATCAAATTTTACCATATTTGTATATCATTAGAGTAACAGGTCATGTCATTCTTCTCCAGTTGACTGCAATCCAGATCAAATGTTCATAAAAAAAACATTTTCAAGAGTCTTCCATTTGAGTATTTCATCAGAGCAAATCTTCCATTAATCTAACAGATTTAATGGTGAATTTAGCCCACCAGCACTATTTGTCACCCAACATCCACAGTGCTCTAAGTGAAGTGCTTCCCTAAACTACACAGTCTGCATGAGTGTTAATTGATGGAACAACCTGAGCCCCTTTCAGGTCCTCCTGACACTCACTTTGAAACCACTAATCCATCTCCACTTATCTCCAGAATTAGAAGAGCCAACCTGGACCATAAAGGGCAAGGCCGGACTGTTGTGGGCTTACCGCAGGGTCAGTCCTTGGCCTGCCAGGACCAGACGAGACATGACTGCGTTCTGCCCTGAGCAGACATGATCAGACTGATTGGGCAAAGAGGGAGACAGGGAAGCAGATGGAGAGCGCGTGCATGTGTGAGTGCACTATGCACTGATGCTGCACTCATGAGACTTTGGAAGCAATGGGAATGCAAGGGATGATTATGTTTGCTTTGCAGAATTGCATGACCCTAACTTTGACAAAATACCCATGTGGCAAATGCTTAAACATATGAATTTGAAATGTAAACCTGCTCTTCTCTTGCTAACATTTGTTAGCAAGAGAAGAGTAGCAAATGTCACCATTCATGACCTGTTGCATGAGATACAGTATTTTACACTGAGCATAGAAAATTTTGCAGGCATCCATGTTTCCTCCTTGGTTTTTGCACACTGCACAGAGGTTGGAATTGTAACCTACCACTGGGGAATTTCCAGTTTCTGATTTTGAGTGGAAAGCAGCATTAGGCGTGATGAGAAGCAGCGCAGAGACGGAGAGCTGAATGAGAGCTGGGGAATGGAGCTAGAGAAGCAAGGCAGAGGCTAATGATTCGCTCTGTCAATGGCAGCACAGCCCACGCACTGTTACTGACACAGGAAAGGATGCACAAAGACAGGCAGCAAGCAGACACACACACACACAGACACAGAGGGCTGATCGTTAGGGCTTGGCATCCATAATGATCTCTTGTGTTCATCTGCTGCTTTGCGGTTAATTGCTCGGCTGCAGGGGGGAGGAGGAAGGTGGGGGCGTATTGACCGGCCACTGATAACAGCGTCACTCCTCTTAGCAGCATGCAGGTCACTGCTTTGCACAAACTCCCTCGGGATGCAAAGGTGGGATCATAAGATTATAATGTGTCCCCAGTTCATTCGGAAGAGATCATCAATAGCTAATGGTATATAAAGCTATATTTTCTGTGCTTCCTCAAACTCTTAAAGGAATATTCCAATGTTTTGGGCAAAATCCCCTTTGAGACGAGATGTTCAATACCACTTTCAACTCTGTACATCCACTGCTTTGGTTCGGATGGTTAGCGTTTCATGTTAGCTTAGCATAAAGGCTTAAAGTCTACAGGAGTAAAACAAACCTTACAGCATCTCCAAAGTTGTTTTATTTGAACAATGCATCATGTGTATTTGAAATACACGTCTTGGAATTTGGAATTGGAGTATTCCTTTAAGATAGCCAGCTGTTTTGCTATCTCAGGCTGCAGAGTGGCCCGCAATATCAGGTCACAAGAAAATTTGAAGTCACAATGAAACAGCACTTTGAGTGCATCTTGGATCCATGTTTTGATCTATTTCCAGTTGAAACAGGATATTTGGGTGGGACACCCAAATACAGGGGGAGATTATTCAAAAGTCTAAATCAGTGGGATATGAGAGTCCCTTAGGGAGAGAAAGTGCATCTGACTTGATGGGAGGGTCACAGAGTCGGGATTGTTCAAAAACTTTTTGGATATTTGGAATTTGGATATCTGCCTATTGGTTATGTGATGAACTGACTACTAAAAACACAGTTTTGATATAAAATTTAAGAATATGAACATGCAAATTTCTGGCAGTTGTACAGATAGATACAGTAGTTTATTATATAAATAGATAGTATAGTAGAATACAGAGAATTAGACATTTATTGACTAAAATAAGCATGTTATATTGAATCTACACACCTTTAGTCTGACTCACTGACAGATTTTGTACTTATTCCATGTTTTTTAGAGTGTAAAGGGTCCTCACTTCAATCGACCCTTGGCAATTTTACACAGTGCACCTTTAAACATACGGACTGCAAAAGAAAAATCTCTTTCTGTAAAAGGTATCGCTCTGGCTGTGTTTCGACTGAGGGACACAAACATATTTGTTGCACTCATGGTCTGGCTGCTGCAGCTTTGGCTTTATGTTGCAGGCAATTTAAGAATTTAAGCCTTTTCTTCAGCTGCACTGCCTGTAAGTCATGGATGAGAGCACCAGCCTAATGCCTCCTTTGTAAAATGTAATGTGCATGTAGATCTTTGGTTTGTGGTGTAATAGGAGTGGTGCGGGTTGTTCCTCATCCTATTCAGCTCTGGTTTCTCATTCTTATTCAACAGTGATAAAACTGCCTTCAGATTCCCCTGGTTATCACATAATTTACTCAAAGGGCTTAGAAAAAAGTGGAGAGTGTGTTCTTTCATGCACAGACATTGTACACTTGGTACATCCAAGGATTTGACTCGCTTGTGAAATGAATAAGCAAACAAAAAACAGTGAAAGTATGCAGTAAGGGAGCAAAGCCAAAGACGGTTAGATGGTTGTTTCACCTTCAGCCAGGCTTCAGACTATTGATTTAGCTCCATTTAACTTTTCATTTCCATAACAAGTCAGAGTGAGGAGGAGGAGTTGCTGATGTAACACTGATGTCTTCGGGGGGGAAAAAAGCCCCAAACTCTCCAGTCAAGCTGTCAAGCTTTCACGGAAAACTGCTGTTTTCACAACTCGGGATCAAACAGCTGACATAAGCTCAATAAAAAAGTATTTTAAGATCAAGGACTTCATATCAAGGCTGTGAGGTTTGATAGAACAAATAAAATGGCCAGAGATTTTATTAGAACATAGACTGTTTGGACTGAGCAAAATCTATAATGTTAACAGCCTAGATAACACAGGTTTTATTGACTTTATTGTCATGGATAAACACTGAATCCTCATGTCAAAGCAGCTGTTTATTTGTATTTTAATTTGTCCTCTTTCTGTAAAAACCTTTCATTTGACAGATTGCATTTGACATGCAATAGATTGATACTTTGGCACTCTGTGAGGCAAAGACAACATGTTATTACCCTTTGTTGCTTTTACTATGAGCTGAAATTAAATGCTGTCTATTCAAATGGACCATTTTGCAGCCAAACACAACTCATATCAAAGCCCAGGCTTCTCCTTTAGTCCTCTGTCTAAATTTGTATTGAGACTATTGTCATAAGCTAAAACTGAGCCTAAGTCAAAAATTAAATTTTAACATTGTTGTAAACTGAAATAAAAATGATACTTTGTAAAAAATATTCTGAGTCAAAATCATGAAAAACTAGTTAAAATAAAATAAAATAAAATAAAAATTCAGGTGAAATTTATTTAGTTTTCGTCTTTCATTTATATGCACACAAAAAAGACAATGCATTTTTGGCTATTTTTACTGGCTGCTAATTTGAAAAGTCAAAAAATCATAATTTATTCTTTACAAATTCTATTCTATTGTGTAAATAAGACAGCTTCAGATTTGCAGTAAGGTTTATGGTTTCACTTTGACAGAGCTAGGCTAATGACTCCTGTAGACTTCAAGTCTTTATGCTAAGCTAACACGAAATCCTAACTATAGGAACCGAATGGACATACAGAGGTAAAAATGGTATCAGACATCTTGTCTCTTGTCAAAAAAGTATATTTTGCCCAAAACATTGGCTTATTCATCACAATCAATAACTCCAGCCATTTTACACATGAACCCCTTTTCCCCACCAATAGAGTTGGACCAAAATCTCATTATTTGTTTCACTGTAGTTGCATAAACCTTTCTTGTCAGTGCAGCCCTATCGATGTGCAGTTTATTTTTCACTGTAGCATTTGTCGCTGGCTGACAAATGGTTATGCTATTACAGATTTGGATCATCTATATTATAGCATCTACATTATAGAGCTATTGAAAAATGAACTGATTTTTCAGAAAAAAATGGATCTAACTTTGATCAGCTCTAAATATATTTTTGATAATGCCATCACAAGAATAAGCAAACAGATTCATAAACTATTAAATAGAACTTTACTTGATTGGTAGATAATTTTTTTGCCCCCCCCAAAAAAGGCCCATTACACTTTTCTGGCTTCGAGCCCTTTGTATAAACATTTCAGTTGATTAGCCCTGATGACATGTCAGTGTTTGCATAGATATAAAGAGAGAAAGTCTAACTCGTCCATGCAGTCATATGAACAACGCACAGCTGGTGTATCGCTGCCTGCAGCACAGCATCCTCAGTTGGTGAGTCGCCACCTACTGTAGCAAGTCATCAGTCATCCACCGCCTCCGTGCTGTCTGCTCTGCCCTGTTCTCACAGCAGATCTTAATACGATTTGATTCGGTTTGGTTGTCCTCATTTCTGCAGGTGTCAAAAAAGGATACATGCATAGAGAGAGAAAGATGAGGAAGAGGAGAGAGAGAGAGAGAGAGAGAGAGAGAGAGAGGAGGGTTATATCTGATTTAAAATCCCCCTCCATGCTGTCGTAACCGGATAATATTCACCATGGCTGCAGGCTGAATCACCACCTACC
>OMLF01043463.1:0-16478 GCA_900302615.1 Holocentrus rufus
CTTGAACTCTGTGAAGCATTTATGTGGGCTCTAATCTGAGGTGTTGTTAATTTGTGACTGACATTCATGTCTTAAAGTAATGATGGGCTGTCGTTTCCCGTTACTTAGTTGAGTGGTTCTTGCCATAATATGGATTAGATCAGAGGTCGAACAGGGTGATTCACTGTGTAGAACTGTGTACCAACCCTTCATCTGTGCAACACAACTGATGGTCTCAAACACATTAAGAAGGCAAGAAATTCCACAAACTAACTCTTGACAAGGCACCCCTGTTAATTGAAAACCTTTCTAGGTGACTACCTCATGAAGCTGATTGAGAGAATGAAAAGAGTGTGCAAAGCTGTCATCAAAGCAAAAGGTGGCTACTTTGAAGAATACCCTAAAATCCTAAACCCTAAAATATAAAATACCACATAATCCCATATGTGTACCTTCATAGTTTTGATGTCTTCAATATGAAATCTACAATATAGAAAATATATTTATATATATACACTTATATAGATAGATAGATTGATAGATGATTTCTTAGCACCATGCCGGGAAAATGTGGTGCCTGTTGATTGCAAGATGGGATGTTTATACATATGGTCGCTAGGGTAGTCAAGGTGGTTTTTATAGGGCTTTGCTAAGTCATTGCTTCGGTGTTGGAGGTGGTTTCTAGTTTTTTTTTTTTAAGTGGTTGCTTTATATAGATGTTACTGTAATTAACAAAGACATATTCTTAAAGAAGTAAAAATAGAGAATTTGTCTGTTATATTGTAATATTTTAAAACACAGTGATTGATTTTTACGCTATGCAAATTTGTGTGCACTGACTGAACACTAATTTTACATTTCACATGCACCACCTGGAGTTACTAGGTGTTGATGTAGACATCCAAAAGCAGTGTCAAAATGGCTGTAAAGAGGAATCTTTTTGATTTGGCCTTTTGTTGTAGGTCGGAAATTTGGATATTCTGAGTGTGAACACAAAGCAATGGATATTGTCAGCCTGATAGAAAGCAGTTTGCAACCATTAATTTCCTGTTGAAATTTGTTTTTGACTGTACTATGAGTATTCCCTTTTAACCCTGCTAAAAACAAACAAAAAATACAACCTTAGACCAGCTTTAGATGGTTGTTCGTTTTAGCTGGTGTTAGGCTGGTTTAGCTGGTCTGTCAGCTGGGCCAAGCTCAGTATAGTTCACCAGCTTGGTATGGCTGGTCAGCCACCTCTGTGCTTTTTCTCCTCATTTATGTAACCAGGGGGAAATGGTTAGAAAACATTGAACAGCACAGGCCGACTTGTCATAAACATTGAGGGGGCAAGAAAAAAAAATCACATCCCACCATTGACAACAGGTACTGCGTGGGTTCAGAGATGGATCATTCAGGAGAGCACTGCAAAATTAATGTTGTGTAGACTAATACCTTTATTTATATGGACCATAAACAAGAATGGAAGTTTTGAACAGTTGTTGAAAGCATTACAGACTAGCCTACTTTGGAAGAGCACTGCCTTGGTTTTTTCTGTCTGGATTTGTAGGGTTTATTCGTGCTGTTTGGAATAATGACAAGATCAATGTAAATTATTTGCTTGAAACTTGTATTGGGTGAAAAAAACAAGACTCCCCAGAAAGCCATGGTGTAATTTGAACACTGCCTGCAGACAGTATTTGCGTGACAGGTTGCTCCATTCAGCACTAGTACAAATGAACAGGGTCAGGATTGGGGGGGCAATGACCCCAATGCAATTGGGGCAATCGCCCTAATGCCCCCCAAAGTTGCTGGTGTTTAACAGTATTAAGTATTTAGTTGTTTAGTGGTTTGGGATCTGTAGGTTACATGAGCTTGAATCTATTTAAATTTTAACTCTTAATGCTAATATTAAAAATTATTTTTACTTTAATTACTTTACTTCAAATAGGCTATGTAAAAATGAAGAGGTGTGTCTAATATAGGACATGTCACTGGACATTCCCAAGTTGGTTTTGGGTTTTTAGGTTACATGAGCTTGAAGCTATTGAGATTTGAATATTTTTTTATATTAAAAAAATAATTTAAATAGTTCGAAGTAGTTATGTAAAAATGAAAAAGTGTGTCTGATGTAGGACATGTCACTAGGCATTCCAAAGCTGGTTTGGGGTCTTTAGGTCACATGATCTGGAAGCTATTGGAATTCAAAACCTCATTTTTGACATTTAAAACTATTTAACATTTATTACAAGTGTAAAAATTAAAAGGTGTGTATGATACAGGACATGTCACTGGACATCCCAAAGTTGTTTTGGGGTTTCTTGGTCTTTCCATAAAGATGTGATTGAATTTTTAAATCATCTTTCTTAATAGTTTGTCGGTGGTCGCTAAAATGTTTTCGGCACCATGCAGTGTGAATATCTGTCGAATATTTAACTTCAAAGTAACTTAAGCTCGGTCTCACGACCTTGAGCCAGAACAACGGGTCTGTAGCTTTTCACACTCCAGCCAACTGGGGGCAATATAGGATTTACATTAACTCAGGGCCAGTGAGAGAAGCAATCCAATCCACAGGGTGGCGGTAATGCACCTAAAAGCTGTTTGACAACCGCCATTCAACAACAAAAAAGAAGAAGAAGCCTGAGAGGCAAGCGTGCAGAGCTACGCTTGTTCCGTGTCGTGGGTGCAAGAAACGCACTTTTTGTAAGGTGGAAGTAACTTTTATCCTCTCAGGGAAGAGTTACAAAGCACTTGGTTTACAAATCTGGTTGAAGGACTGACGGCAGACGATAATCATGTCGGCCTCAGCGGCGAAAATCAGCAGGAAGGATAACTCAAATCACGACGGAGCGGACGAGACCTCTGGTAACGTTAAGGAATGGCGGTTATCCATGTACAACGCCATCTTCACTTGTTTTCCTCGCTTTTTGATGTTGTCATTGTTAGTCCCGCGTGTAGTATCAAATTGACATGGTGCATCACACTGAATTCAGCTGCTCAATTACAGTTATGTACAGGCAAAATGCTGTTGTGCAGAATTGCCCCACAATTTACAATGCTAAGCATTGCTAACTATTTAGCCAGCATGGGTGCAGGGTTTCTGTTGGTCAGCTAGCTGTTAGCTTACTGTTAGCTCGTGGTTCATGTTAAGGAGGCCGTTATTTGCCATATACAAGTTCATAGCAGCATGCACATAACATAATTTGCATTTATTTCCCAGTCGGAAAAAAAAACATTCCTAATTGTCGTTGGAATAGCTTGCAATTGTAGATTTCCTTTGTTAGCGTTTGTGGCTGCAGCTTTTCCAACGTGATTATTTTGTAAATATTATGTTAATTAAACGTTCTCTGTATCTCAGTTTCTACTTTTAAATGGGCGCTATTTTTTCAGCGCTAGCGTGCCATGCTAGCCAACTTGCCTTTTGTGTGATTTGAAAGGATCGAGTTAGTAACGTTAGCTGGGGAAAATGTAAACAAGGGCTTTTAATCCGCTTAGTTAGCTACACAGTTACTATTAAATGGTACCTTCGAGTGTTTCCTAGTGGTTAAAATCGACCTTATCAAACATCGCCGTATGTTATTAAGCGTGTGAATCCGGCAGCGGTTTAAAGTGAGTTGTGTGTAGCCCCTCATTCAAACTAGGCCGCCTTTAGCAGCAACAGGAAGCTACAGACTGCGGGAGGCAGAGGGTGACTGCATTGATCTCACAGTGAGACACACCGACACAAACAACTGACACCCTACAGTATGTTAACACCGTGCAGCAGGTGAAGCTTACAGATTGTTTCGTGGGCGCATTTACAGCACAAAATTGTTAACGAAATCAATGGGATAATTGTTATTAGATATGTGACGTTATTGTAAACATAAATGTTGCTTTTACTAACAACAAAAATTCCCCCTTAAACGCATTTGCACGATAATAGCACTAAAATAAGCAGAACAAAACTGACATCTTGATTTATGTTGACGTTTAACAAGGAAATGAGAGATGTCAGACTATGTTTGTGTGCCTCTAAATTGATTTTACTTTATAAATCAGATGATTATGCTCATTTGGCTGTTAACGCGTGCGTGTGATTGCAGTCAAAGCCAAACTGAAACCAGTGGTAACATAATAATAACCTCTATTTATATTGCACATTTAAAAGTGTTGATAAGGAGTGTTGAAACAAGCTAGTAAAAGGCTGTGTAAAAACAAATGAGTAAATGTACAACTTGGTAAGTCCAAAAGGTTGGAGTGTTCAATTAAATTAAACCAGTGTCATATAAAGAAGTGTATATAAAAGTGAGTTTTAAGAATTGACCAAGTCCTGATGACAGTGGCCCAATTAGAAGACATAAAATGCTGCATTGTTTAACAACAAAAGCACTGTGCAATTTGCTAATGATTTATTGGGAATTTGATGCATTTAGGTGTCCTAGAGATATGTCAGGTGCTGGGGCACTATGGATCTCAAAGGAAAACCCACCATAAAACATGTTAACACCGTTAAACAGCTATTGGTCATGTACCTCCCATTTTTCCTTTCCCCTGGGTGTTTGACCAAAGTTTATTTCTACTCAGAACCAGCTTAGTCTCTGCAGTTGTACTTAGGCATCAAAAGTGTTATTTATAGCTATATGTTTGAACTTTTATAATCTTCACTTATGTAATGTAATGATGGATGGTAATGTGGAAGATGTTGTAGCCAGTGACATGTGTTTTAACCCTTTGGCAGTTGCTTTTCATCAGGAGGTTTTGCAAATGGAATATTAGTCTTCTCCTGCCCCTGGTCATTTTTGTAGTATTTGAAATGGGGCCACGTTGCTGCTGTGACCTGCCAGTTGGTGCTGATAATAATGATAATAATAATAATAACAATAATAATATGCCGATGATGATAATAATATAATAAACTTTATTTATATAGCACCTTTCATACAGGAATGCAGCTCAAAATGCTTAAAAAATTACAGGCAACACATTACATGAAGAAAGAAATAAAATGAAAATAAAAACGTTAAAGAACATTCACACATTAGTAATAATAATAATACTTTATGCACTGTTTAGGACATACAGAGCAACAGTCCACCAGCTTCCTGTACTGTGGTATCTGAAATGAGTAAAAAAAAATTGGTGGGTTGCCCAAATATTAATGTTCTGTGTGAAGAGCTGTTTTTATTCTGAGAACTTATAGAGGATTCCCACTGGTCATGGAATTTTGAAAAGCCTACTCCAGACAGGGAAAGTCAGGGGATTTATTTGATTCTTGGAATAAGTCATGGAATATCTTGGAATTTTGTCTGCCTTAAAAAAAATCAGTAATCAGTTATTTATATGTTCACTCCCCCTCGAAAAAAAAACAAAACAGAATGATTAACTTTAATAAGACCTCTGAAATCCTTTTAAAATTTTGGTCAAGGAAAAAAATGCAATGGTATCTTTTATATAGGTCATGGATATTTAGTATTTTAGTCATGGAAAGTCATGGAAAAGTCAGGGGATTTTACATTTGGCATAGTGTGTGAACCCTGCCTATAAGCTAAACCTGTTTTATTTACTTTTCAGAAAAAGAGCAACAGGAAGCTATTGAACATATTGACGAAGTACAGAATGAAATTGACAGGTAAGTTTCTGATTATCCTTCAGAAAGAAACTAAAGATGTTTTTATGTTGAAAACCTTGATTGACATATTTTTGTTTTATCCTCCCCCTCAGATTGAACGAACAGGCAAGTGAAGAAATTTTGAAAGTAGAGCAGAAGTACAACAAATTACGCCAACCCTTCTTTCAGAAGCGATCAGAACTCATAGCCAAAATCCCCAACTTTTGGGTCACAACATTTGTCAACCATCCACAAGGTAAATGCTTACATCTTTGATCTTTTCATTCGGGTGCTGATTTCTTTGTCTGTTTACGTTCTCAAAGTCGCAACATTTCTGATCCAAATGTAGGATGTGTGTGTGTGTGTTTTTCAACAAAGTTTGGCCATGTTACGTGAATCTGTTAAGAAGTTATGCACCTTTTGTTATAGGCCACTCCCACTGCCACACCCCCTTTTTGCCAATTGGCACGAACCAACCAACCAACCCATGACCAACCTACGGAGTTATAGAGCTGCTGGTTGCAGCTAATAATATTATTTCAAGACTAGTGCTGAATGAAATGACATATAAATCCTGCTTTTGTAATTTCAAAGGCCTTATTGTATGACTTCAAACACATCTAATCGTCAAGGTTTATATTTAATTTTTTTTATTTAACCTTTATTTAACCAGATAAAACCCATTGAGATCAGGATCTCTTTCACAAGGGTGAGCAGCACATGTCATAAGCAGTTACAAAAAAGTGACAGAGACATACAAATTTAAAAGTGTAACATATTTTCAATCGGCAGTGTGGGAGCTCTAGCACAACAAACAAACAGTTTAAGATTTAAAACACAGGCACTTTCAATGGTCTCACGCTGTCTATCTTTCAGGATGGAGCGGAAGGCTCCAAGTGGGATTATTGCATAATATAAACCTGCTCTTCTGATTGACTCTCATTCAGAGCAATACAACACTGACAAGAAAAAATAACTCAGCCTTGGGAAATGTTTTGTTGTTGATACAGATCATTTCCAGCGGTCACTGTGATAAATGCTCCTCTTGTCAATAGCAGATTTTTAACATCAAAGGCATCTATGGCGATTTCATGCTTAACACATCACATGTCACACAACACGTTTTCATGTTTTTCACATCCTCATCAGATTGATGGGATGGTTCAGAAGCTCCCGGTTCAGAGAAAACAATGCAGTTGCGGCCATGTGTTTTGGCACTCTGGGGCAGAAATGTTGTTTTTAGCCTCTTAAGCTACTGTCAACAAGGCTATAGCTTTAGCCAACAAATGTATGTTTTTCCCTGGGGCATAATCCCCCACATGACGTCTGTTAACCAAACATGGTGGACAGGTGAATAAGACAAATATCTCATCTGCCTCCTTTGTGGAGGTCTGCACTCTACTGAGCACATTTTCTAGTTTTTTTCTGTTTCTCACATCTCACTTTTTTATTTTTGCCAAACACACGGCAATCACAACCCGAGTAGCCAGTCCTTGAATTAGAAACTGTGTTGTCATAATGAAAACTGTGTGATGTGTGTTCTTGAATAAGTAAACATTGACCAGAGTGAGTGGCAAACAGTTGCATTGTCAATGTGTGTGTGGTTTTTTTTGTTGAAAATAAAATGCACATAGAAACAAACGTGATGTCAATAACTAATTGTCTGATGTTATGTGTCATATAGTTTCAGCTCTGCTTGGAGAGGAGGATGAGGAAGCTCTTCATTACCTGTGCAGGGTGGAGGTCACTGAATTCGAGGATATCAAGTCTGGATATAGAATAGATTTTGTGAGTTGCCATGTCTACTTTGTATTTGAGTATATTAACTGAATGTTTGCTCCAAATACTCTATGCTGACATCGATTTCTTTTCAGTATTTTGATGAGAATCCTTACTTTGAGAACAAAGTCCTCTCCAAAGAGTTTCATTTGAATGAGAGTGGAGATCCTGCATCCAAATCAACTGAAATTAAATGGAAAGCTGGAAAGGTGGGTTTGTATTTCTTCATTGTGGTGTTTTTGGTGGCAAGAAATATTTTCATTTAAAGGAATACTCAGATGTTTTGGGCAAAATACCCTTTTTCCAGCATACCCAGACTGGGAGAAGACGCTGAATACCATTTTCTCCTCTATACGTCCACTGGTTCAGTTCCTATGGGTAGCATTTCATGTTAGCTTAGCACAAAGACTTGAAGTCTATAGGAGTCATTAGCCTAGCTCCGTCAAGGTGAAATGATAAACCTTACAGCAAATCTGAAGCTGTCTTATTTACACAAAGTATTACATGTCAAAAAGTTGGCAAAAGTTTTGAAAATGGCATGGAACATCTTGTCAGTTTGGGTAAGTCAGAAAAGGGGGATTTTATCCAAAATGTTGGAACATTCCTTCAAATTAAAACCAGAACCTCATTTGACAGAAAACTAGTGTTGAGAATTGAACACTGAGTTATCGGTGTAATTATAATAACACTGAAGTTGAAGGTAAATTTATCTGCTCATCTTCCTAGATAGTCCTTCCTCACACGTTTCTTCCACTTGTTCACAGTTTAATCAAATTTTCTGGCATCATTCTCCATGACATTTCAGTGACACAGAGAGAGGCTATCTTGGCTTAACACCGTAGTAATCAATCCTGGTCCTCGGGGCCCACAACCCTGCTGGTTTCATTTTAGCCATGTAATCAAGGACTGAGTTAAACCTGGAATACCAGGTGAATACACTTAACGAGTCAATAGGTTGGAAAACCAGCAGTACCTGGGGTCCTGAGGACCAGGATTGAGAACCGCTGGCTTAACACAATGCCGTCTTTCCTTGGCACTGCTCAGGACCTGACGAAGCGTGCAGGCCAGGTGTCAAACAAAGCTGGGAAGAAGAGGCCACACGAGGAACCAGAGAGCTTCTTCACCTGGTTCACTGACCATTCAGACGCAGGGGCTGACGAGCTGGGAGAAGTCATCAAGGACGACATCTGGCCAAACCCACTGCAGTACTACCTGGTAGGATGACAACCCACTCCCTTATTCTACACAAGCCTTTGATCTTGGTTACATATTTATTGTAAAATTGATCAATATTACACTGGTTGTCTATGGGATGCAGTGAAACTGAGCTGATTTGACAAAAGACAAAAGGATTCATGCTTTGTGTCAGTGAAGGTCAGGCTTACAAATGAGTCTGATTAATTAAAACCCAGAACAAATGATGCTATAACCTGTGGACTGCAAGTTCTGCTTTAAAAATGTGAGAGTCTGTAGCCTGACCACAGCTGCTGTGTGGATAACTACTTGGTAGCCACTAACCAGCACTAAGCAGTAAGTCTGTCAATATGAAATTGAGTTTGAATATAAGACATGTTAAAAAATAGTTGAATGTTGAGGCGCAATATTATGTGACCCTATGAATGAATGAATGAATGTCTACTTTATTGGATTAACCTACTAGCCTACTTTATTTTTTGGATTTTATGTATTTTTTTACCCATTTTTAATTGTGGACATTTTATGTATCCAGTACAATAACAAAAATATTCATGAAATGGGATTTTTGTTCACTGTTTTGAACAGAGTAGTCTACAAAGAAAAGTGCAAAATCTTAAAATTCAAGTCCTTAAAAAGTCCTTAAACCTTTGCTTTTGGACTTTAAGCTTCCTTCAAACGTTCTTTTAAGTACATTTTACTTTATGTCGTTTGTTTATTGAAATTTTGAGCTGCATTTTGGATTTGACATTGTAAACATGTCTTTGTGTCCAGTTGATCAGTATTCAAGAATGACTGCCCAGTAAGCCACTGGAAGGGCAGTGTTTCTAAGCTTTTTAGAAGCTGTTAGCTTATCGTTTCCTGGTTGCTTGGACAGGTTTCTCTCACACGTGTTTGAGGCGTGTTTACAGTGAGCTGCACATGCTGCTGCTCTCAGGCAAAGGAACACACAAAAAGCACAACATGATTTCTGCCATGGAGACAATCAGATCGGGTCATGTTACCATACATTTGAATTTTTTAATCAGTTAGTCTTCACCCTTCTGTGTTAATATTTGAAATGTGTTTTTCTGTCCTGATTCTGTGTTTCTGTCACTGTTTAGTGCATCATGGAAATCATAGTGACCTAAATTTTTCTGTCTCAATACTCATAAGTCAGTGCAGTGGAGTGCTACAGCAGACAATTGCTATAACTTTAATCCATACCATTAAAGGTGCTTAGGAACAGTAAATCCACATTGTTTGTCTCGCTGATTGAAATTATTTTACTTAGATTAAATGATACTCCCTAGGGGCATTTTTCATTATTAACTTTCAAACCGTGGAACAAACCATATAATTCTGTATTTGTCATACCTCTGTGATAATGTGCACTGTCACACTGTTTATCCTGCTGCTCTAACCGGCCGTATGTGTCCGTTGAATTATGCTGTGTTTATAGAAGCTCCAAGTGAATACATTCAGTTTTGTCTAACATTGCAAAACACCAACATTGAAAGGAAAAAGGGTATTTTGCCCAGAACGATGGAGTATTCCTTTAATGTGGCAATACACTGGCATTTAACAACTGAACATGTGCCTTGATGTCTAAACACTCACAAGGTCCCTGACATGGAAGATGAGGAGGGTGAGGGTGATGGTGATGGTGTTGGTGACGATGATGATGACGAAGAAGAGGGCTTGGAAGATATTGATGAGGGGGATGAAGAGGAAGGGGAAGATGAAGATGAGGATGGCGATGGAGATGATGGAGAGGTAAGGAGGTTGAAGTTTACCAGGACTCAAAAACAAATGGCAGTCATTTGCTGTCTTCTGGTGTTAATAAGTGTTGAGCTGTTACATATAATTAATGATATAAAAATTTCCTCCTTTATTTTCCTATATTTATGTACCAAAAAATCTTAGATGAATTATGAAACGTGTGTTTGTCTTTTTAGGATGACGGTGAGGATGATTAAACCTCAATGATGTTGCAACCGACACCCTTTCCCGGTCCGGTCTTTTCTCCATAATCCTCCTACAACCCATGGGAGCAAGATAGATTTTTTTTTGTTTTGTTTTGTTTTTTGTAATTATTATTATTTTAATTTTTCCCCTCCTGTGCCGTATGCCTGTCCGTCCTCTGTTCCCCTGCAGCCACAGCCTGTCCATAATGCCATGTCTCAAGATAGTTCAGTAGTCCACAACGGGTTGGGAGGGTTATCAGTGGCTATCTGGAACACTCACCTATCATTCTTATATTACATCTCCCAAAGACATGCAAAAGAAAAAAAATTGTAGCATTCTGCACGTCATCCTGCGTAGATTAAATTAAATACAATAGCAATTTCTATGTAAGATATGAAAATACAGTTTCTGTTGTGCGTTCAATAAAAATAAGCCATGGTGCAGTGATAACTTGATCATAGCATCCTTAGCCACTTTTTATATATAAATGTACATTACAATATATTCAGTGGTGGGGTGGTGGGGGGTACTAAGACTTACTAAAGGTTGAGTTTTCCTTTGTGAATTATTGTACTAGTGGAACTGATTGAAAACACCAGCTTGTTCCTTTCAAACCATTGTCAACGTTTCTGGATAGTCGCTGCCCACTGAAAACCTCGTATCTCCAATTTTGGTGATTTTCATGTTATAAATTAATTTGAGTATTTTCCTGCTCCTATGTGGGTACAGAAAGTTCTACAACTCTCGAGGTTATGAAATCTTTACAAAACTACTTTTATAAATTGAAAAATGTACAGTTGTCAAGCTAAACTCAAGACAGTTTTTCTTAAGTTTCTGAAAAATTTGACATGTTGGAGATACATGGTTTTCACCAGACAGCAGCGTTGGTATGACAGTTGTTATTGTACACCATATAATGGGGCGGCGTGGTGGGGCATGTGGGGTTTTGACACCAACTATGGTTTTATGTTAACTGAATTTTCATTATATTGTTTTTCAGACACCCACAAAGTTGTAAATTTACATTTTTTATAAAACAAACAAAAAATGTTCTAATTTTGAGCTTGGCTTATTTTGAGATGGGAGAGAAAAGGACTTCTGTAGAATCTCCCAAGGAGTCTACAGTGTTTCTCCTGTTCCACTGGAAAACCTGTTCACATTAAATTAAGTGTACCAGTTGCTTTGTTACAATAAATAAATGTATGCACTATGTTTGGAGTAGTTTCTAAACAAAACCAGCACAGAAAGCCCAATGAAAAATAATATGAGGAGATTGTTGAAAGATCCAGTAGGGCACCTTTACAGATCTAGATCCTGTAGTGTTCAAATCTAATTTATAAGTTAAATGTCTTCATGCAAAATGGGCATTTCTGCTTGATGCATAGTTACTGTTACTTTGGAGAAGCATGCATCATGCTTTTGTTTGTGCCACCCTGACCAAACACGTGGTCACTGCACAAATTAGGTGGTTACCTGTTCCATGCACTTGCACTTTTGAAATGCTATACAGTAAAGGAAGAGTTCTCTATCTTCAATATGTGTATTTACAGAAAATGTGAAACTGACAAGCGTATCTGTGAACATTGTAGATAGCTTTCTATGATCCTTTCTCAGGCAGGTTGAAGCTTGACCTTCCTGTGCAATATAACTTGGGAAAACCAAACTTGAGTTGCAGCTGACAGCTGGATGTGACGATCCAGCTGATGCACATGCCCATCATTTTCTATGGGTTGACTTTGTATTCAATCAGGAATGGGTCCAGGAAAGTCAAAGGGTGCAAATTTTGTGTATTGACACGCATGTCAGTGTGAAATTTCTGGAATGTACAGTTTGCTCTACCTGCTGAAAATAATTGAAAAGCTATCTACTGGATCTTTAATGTATTTTGACAGTAATTATTGATTTAGATGAGTCTCTCATTCCCATATTGCAAATGGGTTTTAAAATAAACAACAGTTTGTCCTGACTCAGGTTTTGAGGATTTAGTGTTTGTTTATTGGTCAATCATGCTGATGCTTTTGGACCACAATTTTTACCCTGCACTACATTGGGCTCATGGTGTACTACAGTGAAGACAGTAAAATGCCTGTTTGAAAAAAAAAAAAAGGTAAATACCCCATGCTTATAAAACTTCCTAAGTAATGAATACACAAAACATGGCTTTTTTTTTATCATTTATGGAAACCCACGGGAGTTACACATTCCACTGCTTTAATTACTAATTTCATCTCTCATACAGCCTATTAAGATATATGCTGCTTAACATAAAGCCCTATAGAAGATTAAGGATTGCCTGCCTTCTACCATTTAGCATTTAGCAATCTGTTATTAAAACCAATAATTGTTGACAAAATAGTTCTACAACACTAAGAGCACTTAATAGTTCATTCCTTGGTTCTGGTGTCTAAAATGTGTCAGGAATGTTCTTGGAGTACGATTGTCATGCAGTCCTCCCACCAATAAGTGGCAGTAAGTCCTGTTATATAAGGACAGTCAGACTGGCTTCATTAGCCTTGATGAAGGCCTGATAATACAACGCTTCTGTGTTCTTGATTCATAATTTTAAATCTAACATTTTAACGTAGTTAGAATTTACTTTTGAAAAATGGGAGTGTAATAGTGTGAATCAGAGGTTTAACACCGCTTTCTGTTGAACCTAGTTAACCTCAACAAAGGGAAGAAATATAGCCCTTTTAACTCTGTCAGCAAGACCAATTGTTGTGAAATACAATGTGTCCAACAAAATGATAAACCTGGCACAGCTCAAGACAGTCAGATATCCAGTCAATAAATCATCGTTTTCATAGGTAACCTAATATGTAGTAAATTCAGCTTGTTTTAAATGATAGCGCCATTACAAATTGCCCCAGTATAGGCTGTGCAAGGCATTAGGTGATTTCTGTTTCATCTCTATTGTAGCCTCCCAGGCAACACCAGTGATGATCTCTGTCCATGCTGGGTGTAAAGCAGACTGTATGTGGCACTGTGTCGCCAAGGTGCTTTGGTTGTATTGCAGCTGTTAAAATCAGCTATGAGTGAGAGGTCTCTACTTTGCTATTCCTCATTTGTTACAATGGAAAGCTGTTGCAGAGAGTCTTCAAAAGCCATAACAAATTACAAACACGCCCCTTCCTTGGCAGCAGCCAATATGACCCATTTTTCAAGCAGGTAGTAGGATCAATCATAGATCCTATTACATTTCTTATTGTGCACTGACGCATCTGGACAGTCATAGTTAATTCCCATTGTCCTTTGATGCGAAAAAGGGGCGTATCTCCCGATATTTGGTATATGGATATTTGTAAGTTATAATGGTTGAATCTATTTTATTGGTATTGTTGTAACTAAAGCACCCACAAGAGTACCTAGAAAAACTGGAAAATACAGTCAAAAGACAGGATTTAACGTAACGCTGACTTTAAACGTTTGGCCAAAACTGGCAGAAGCACGTCAGACCGCTCTTTGTCGGTTTATTAGGGGAAAAAATAAAAGGTGAAAACAATAAGGCGGAAGTGAGCGCAGGATTTCTCTCTTGCCCTTTACTTCTTCTCCGTTGCACGCACTGTAACCAAGGTAACGCTAGCGTTAAGTGCTAGGCGGCTAGCTAGCCCGCTGCGGGATTCTGGTTAAATTGGCGACAGCACAGACGTCGCAGATAATGATATTAGTCTTTTTTTTTAAACTTTAGCTTGACCTAAACATATTCCTCGGAATGTTTAGCGACGAAACACTGGATACAGTGAGCATCGAGTCACTGTGGAAGAAATCTCAACAGTCGGCACGGGAGTCGGTAGGTTTGGACAACAGTATTATGTCCTCCAAAGGTACCAAAACACTAGCTAGCTGCCAGATATCAGTCATCACAGAGTTAAAATTGGGCTATGCATTTCTATGCATTTCGTAGTTGATCATTTTCACAGTTAGATTCAAACTTATGTTTCTCATCATAGTTTACCTCCATACTGCCTAGATATTAATGTGTTACATAATTTTGGATGAATAAATCTGAAGAAGGTACATAGAGTTTAATGTACCCACTGGTATTTCAGATAGGCTGCCAAACCAGAGCAGTGCACAGTGCTGATGCTGAGGTCCAGACTGTGTCCACTACCGTCAGCAGTACACAGACAGAGCAACAAGACCAGATAACCAACCACCTCCTCCAACAAAACCATGATGAGCCAGAGCCGCCTGGTCTAAAAGAATTCCTCCATCAGGTTGAAGATATGGTTGTCAAAGAGTTGGTCAAAAATGCAAAGAGTCACGCCTTTGATGGTTTCCAGGTGAACTGGGAAGATCAGAGTCAGTTGGTAAGCAGGGCCAACAAGTCAGCCACAAACATCTTGCCTCTACTTGTTGTGAATTGATGCTTGGATTTGTTGGGTCAGTTTTCAGCCCATCACGTGAGCTCATCTCTTGTCTTCCATCTCAGTGGGAGTTATGTGACTGTTCCTCTTTGATTTCAGGTCTCATGTCTACATTGCCTTCAACACCCTGGTGCTCAAGAAAGACATCTTCATGTTACCAGCGTGTCCTGGAGTTGTACAGGTTCAGTTATTGCCTGTGCTTATGGCCGGTATGTTTGAGTTTCACATAATATACTTTATGAAGAAACTGCACAAACCTCAACGCAAATCTAGTCCCATTTCAGTCTTTATTTCTTTCAAATGACTGAAAACATTGCCAAAAACTGAGAATGCACTGCACATGGATGTATGAGTATCATTCCTACAGTCAACATGTAGTAACAGTCGCTCAGCTGAGACTGTGTGTGTGTCTGGTTGGCAGTATTGATGATGGAGACTGGAGCACTGAGAAGTCATATGTTTGTACCTGGAACCTGGACCGTCGAGGCCTGAACCCCAAACAGCCTGATCTGGTCATTGATGTTCCTACTACAGTCACCGCTCTCTCCTTTCATCCTAACCGGCCCTCCCTCATTGCAGGTATGCTGGTGTTTGTTTGGTTTAGCAGTTGACTTAATGAGTGTGTGTGTGTGTGTAGTGTGTGCTTAGAGGGTATCTAGGATCTTTAAAGGAATAGTCCGCTTTGGGCAAAATACCCCTTTTCTGACTAACCTAGACTGAGACAAGATGTTCAATACCATTTTCACCTCTGTATATCCACTGGTTCAGTTCCTATGGGTAGCAGTTTGTGCTAGCTTAGCATAAAGACTTGAAATCTATAGCAGTCATTAGCCTCTGTTAAAGTGAAAAAAAGCCTTACAGCAACTCCAAAGCTGTCTTACTTACACAATGTACTATGTGTATTTGAAATACACGCCTTGGGATTTAAAAAAAAAAAAAAAGAGTCATTTTGGAGAAGTTAGGTTAGCAGTTATAGATTAGCTACTGAACACATATATCCTTCCGTCTAGCACAGATGGAAGGATACATGTAGCTAGGCTAATGACTCCTGTAGACTTCAAGTCTTTATGCTAAGCTAACATGAAATGCTACCCATAGGAACTGAACTAGTGGACATGCAGAGGTGAAAATGATATCAAATATCTTGTCTCAGTCTGGGTAAGTCAGAAAAAGGGTATTTTTCCCAAAATATTGGAATATTTCTTTAAAATCTGAAAAAATCTTAAATATTTATCTAAATTAAAGCAAAAAAAAGACTAAAATGTTAAATTACAGTTGTCAGTTGTTTTTCATCAGGTTTCTTTGCACTGTATATTCAGCCTTAAATGTATACAGAAATGGATCAGTGCTTGGACCCCTCCTCTTCTCAATATACACCACCT
Source organism: Holocentrus rufus (assembly GCA_900302615.1). NCBI lineage: Eukaryota > Metazoa > Chordata > Actinopteri > Holocentriformes > Holocentridae > Holocentrus > Holocentrus rufus. The sequence goes on from OMLF01043463.1 coordinate 16,218, forward strand.
CACTTGGTGCAGTCATCCACTCACATGGCTTCTTATACCATACCATTAATATGCTGATGATACCCAGTTCCTCCTATCGTTCCCGCCAGGCGACACAACAGTCTCGACACGGATATCAGCATGCCCCACCGATATCTTGGCATGGATGAAGGACTGCCATCTTCAGCTTTACTTGTCAAAGGCTGAGCTCCTTGTCATCCCAGCCAATCCCTCAACAACATCAGTATCCAGCTCAATTCCACTCAGCTCATCCCCACAAAG
>OMLF01043465.1:0-16297 GCA_900302615.1 Holocentrus rufus
TCCATTTTTGTTTTAATAAAAGATAATGGAAGTAAATTTATCTGTACTTTATTTTAATAATGGATCATAACAAATACTTTGTTTTAAAAGCAGCAAGTAGTCACACAGTGAGAAAAAAGAAATGCATCGAGATGCATCCATAATCGAAGCCCTCTGAATCGTAATTGAATCGAATTGTGAGCTGCCCAGAGATTCCCACCCCCACTTCTTACCATCTATAGTTCCTATATCTAACTTCTAAAATTACTCATTTTTTTTAAAAACAATTCCAAAATGTGTATTTCAAATACACGATACACTGTAAATAAGACTGCTTCAAAGTTGCTGTGAGGTATTCCTTTAATCTGCACATGTTCATTAAAGTGATTCTGTTCTGTTTTGTTTTGAAGGATGTTCGTAAAATAACCAGTGAAGACAGGGAGACATTAAGACGACACATTTTACTGACACTGAAGCTGTTAACTTGCCTGTAAGGCTCTTTGCCTTTGTTGAAGTCAGGTTTAACAATGATTATTCCGTTGCCATCTGTTCTTATGGTTAACAGAACGCATTCATTTTCTCTCCGACCCAGTCTGAAGAAGCGCGTGCACGCACACGACCACCACACACACACACACACACACACACACACAGACAATTAGAACCACACAACATATTATGACTTTCTATTCTTTTCATTTTAAATTTATGCAATCAAAAAGCAGTAGGCGCCTTCACTTGTTTCTGAGCTGCATGATATATGTCCAGATCCCTATAAATATCTTAACCATTTGTTGTCTTACTCACTTTCCATGGTGACCCAGGTCTCCCATGATGTGCATGGTCTGCATGGCATTGTTCACCACATGGCTGCTCTTCACAAACTCCTCTGTGGGCTCCCAGTTAATCATCTTGGACTTGGGGATACTAGAATCCCTGCAAAATATAAAAGATCAAGGAAAACCAGTGACTGAAAAATAAATGATGCCTCTGAAGATTAGTGTGTGCCACATGGAGGAAATATTTTATCAAAGAAAGTCTAAGCACACAGTGCACACAAGTGTTAATGCAGATCAGTGTTGTCATAGCACCAGAAGTTTGACTTTGACACAACTTCATGCCTTCATGTTTATCATATTGATTGTATGAACTGCGTGACCAATGCAGAGTTTTCCCCACAACACAATTTTACCACTGAGGAGAATGAAGGTTATTAACAAATTTTAGAAAATTGTGCTGGTAATGAACCTACATTGTGCGCCTCTCCTGGCGCCGGTGTCTCATGTTGGCCATCCTTTCAGCCAGGAAGGTCGGGGTGGTCTTGGCTGTGGTCACTAAATCCTGGAAGTGCTGCTTTCAGGTTTAAAAACAATGGCTTTTAGACAGCGTTCTTACAAAAAATACACAACTTTTCCTGTTTTTTTTTTTACTGAACAGAGTAAGAACTGAATAGATAACATAAATTGTGAAAGCCGCCATGGCTGAACAGATGAAGAAAAGAGCGCCACCTACAGAAACTTGATCTCCATCAACAGACAATTCAAGGAGACAGACTGGATACGATAATGTGACACTTCACTGTTTGATTGACAGGTGATCTCTGGGAGGAGCAGCGAAGAACCACCACAGCAATGAGCGCTTAGCAACAAAAATGAAGACTAAATAAATAATCTAACTCCACCACAAAGAAATGTTTGTTTTTATTATTTTCCAAAAAACTAACAAATTTTTACTCAATTGATGCTTCTTACTTAGGAAAACATTCAGAACTGATCAAAATCAAAACCTTTAGATATCTGAGCAATGCACAAATAAAACTGAAATTGTCTGAACACACTGTTTGTTTGAACTCCATTTGATGAGGTTTTCCTGAACTGCTGTTACACCAAATATTTTGTTCAAATATTAATACATGAATGCTCCTAATGCACAGTGTGAAATGTTATGGTCTCTTCACAAGTACCACATACTGACCAAATTAATATTGTCTTATGTGTGTTACTGTTGCCATTGTTAGTATTTTAACTTTAGAAATGCAGATGCCCTGCGAAGTCTGTCAGTGGTTCTCGAGGAAAAGTCATGGAGTTACAAAAATTGCCAGATTTCATCCTCCAGCCCATTTGTTCTCAAACATGGGGTCAAGAAGGTTGTCGAGAAAAAAATAAAACATATTTTAGACTAGGAAATGGTTTTCATATAACATTGCCTGTACCAATGATATAATTATGCCTTGCAATAGATTTTATGCAGACAGTTAATGAGTGATGAATGTGTTTGCATTGGGGTGTTGTGAGTTAAACATCCCTGGCCTGCCGTCAGATCTGACTAAAGGGTAATTCCGGTGTTTTTTAAGGTGGGTTCTATTTTCCCCTCGATATGGGTCCAGTATTGAACCGCGGAACACAGCTGTAACATAATCCAATGGGGCAACCTCTCTGCATTAAAGTACATCCACTAAAAGTGCTTGTTTTGCCACTGACAGGCTCAGATTCTTTTACTGCAGGTAAAGTGCATTGGTATAGGACCTCTTCTCTTCTTTGGCTGGCAGTAGTGATCAAATAGTCCAAATAGCCACGACAGACCCGAGGGTCTGCAAGGCAGAGTGTATGGACAGGAGTGTTAGCATCCATTTGTAGCACAAATAGCCACAGCTTCAGCGTGTCCTGATTCAACAATGGTAGTCTACGAGAGCTGCACGAACAGTGGCGCCTCATTCTGTTGGCATAACTTGAAAATGTGCAAACATGAACGGCTGTTTATTTCTTTTATTTTTAGATATCAGTAAGCTACGCTTTCTGAACTCCAGCTCTAACCGCTAACGTTCGTACTATTCCCTGGATGGCTCTCTGTTTACACTGTTGCCTTCCTGTAACAACTCACCTGCAGCGAGATTTCAGAGCGAGGCTCCTCCTGGAGTGAGACTTCTGTTACACACGTCTATCTTTGTAGGGATGCTTCCAAAATGTTGTAAGAACCTTATAATAATAATCTGAGCATGTCAGTGGCAAAAACAAGCACTTTTAGTGGACGCACTTTGATGTGGAGAGGTTGCCCCATTGGATTGTGTTACAGCCGTGTTTCACAGTTGCTGGTTACAGCATTCTCACTCAATACTGGACCGATTCCAAAACTTTTTGTTCCTATTAATCATTTAGACCCACATAGAAAGAAAATAGAAGAATATAGGGCCCACCTTCAAAAACACTGGAATTAACCATTAAGTTTTTATCATCCCTGGTTACATTATAAATTAGGCTGCTTATCTTTATTGTGTTCATAACACTTACTATAAAAACATACTATATTAGTGTGTCTAATATAGAACACAGTCCAATATGGGCGCGGGTGGGGATCACGAACACCTAGGCAACATGAATGTTGTCCCTAAATTTCATGGTGATCCACATATACAACATACACACAACATCCAACATCCAAATCCAGATGAGGAAAGAACATCCCATTTCAGTTAGCACAGTCAAAAAACGATAGGCAAGCCGGAGTCTTAAAGGAGAGAAACATGTGAATTGTGTAACAGTTGACTTACCAGCTGGTGGAATGGAAGGCAGCTGGTGTAGCGGTCATGGTCAGTGTAGGTGAAGATCCTGTGATTTTTTCGGCCCTTGGTCCTAGTCAAGGCCTTGACTTCAGCGTGATACTGTCTCTCCAGAGGAGTTTGGCATACAGCCTCACTCTGGAACAGCTCAAACTCAAACTACATACATACAGAAAAACAGTGACAGAGGGGATTAGGCCGATACAAGAGACATGGTTAGTCAATGAAACAATAAAAGGAATTAAAAATAAAGCATGTTTTGCCTTATATTTGTGTTTCTTGCAAAGTGTTAAGCAGGTTATTGACATGTTTCAGAAGGCCAAATATAAGACTTTTCCAGACCTTTGCAATGCTAGTAGTCCAATGCAATTTAAAAAACAAAATAAAAAAAAACTCTTATTTGAACAGAGTTAATGAAAGTTGTGAAATAAATAGAAAGAACAAAAAACAGGACAACCCTTTACTTCATGTACCTTGAGTTTACAGACAGGGAGCAGACTGTGCTACTGACCCTGTTCTGGTTAATCTGAGAATGGACATGCAGCATAAGGAAACATGTTGTTGCATGTTGAAATCACAATCCAATGTTTACTTCAAATTTTCCATAAAGCTAGTAGCCCTACCTGACTGAAGAGCTTCTCCTGCCAGCCCACCACCTGCTCCTCTTCATTATCACCTGGGGAGAATATTACCAGTATCACACTGTTTCAAGTTTTAAGACACACTTTTTATGTGTCAGCAAACAGTCCAGCTTCCTGCAAAATACCCAGAAATACCTGCTTGGCCTTGAGAGGTGAACGTGTCCAGTTCAATGTCTCCTTGGTCCTGCTGGGACAGAACCTTTTGTTGAAGGTGCTGGGACAAGGCTGCAGTGGAGGTCACCCTCTCCACACGGACCCTAACATCAGAAATACATGGATGTCATACTTAAACAACGAGGCACTGGTAAGGATGTGTTCTGCATTTTATCTTAGCTGAACATCTAGAAAAATATCCCTTAGCTCCCTCTGATCACCTACTACAACGCCAATAACCAGATTGCTGCTGGGTAGCTAATATTTATGATTATTTACTTTATTTTCAGGTTTTTTATCGCATCCCGTGTCCGATATACAGCCTCTCCTGTGTCTGTATTCCAGCCGTCTGCCATGTCCTGCAGAGATTAGCTGTCCAACATGAGCAGGTGACGGGTTAGTTTAGCATGAGCTGCTTTCAACTTTTGGCTATCTCTTCATGAACAAGCTCCAGTTTGTATGTCGCATCTTATGAAGCCTTCGATGGGTTTGCTGCCAGAAGCAGACGCTATCAGCTGCTCTGTACCGGTGGCTAGTGTTGTGTTTTCGGTTAAACTTAACGCTAACGGATCTTCTTCTTCTTCTTCTTCTTTGAATTTAATGCCGGATCACAAACCGATGCGTACAGGTGCATACCGCCACCTACTGTACCGGCGTGTGTAACATCATTGTTTTATGTACTTCAGGTTACATTCTAATTGAATGAAAAAAAAAAAAAAACACTTTACACTTTACAATCTAGGCGTGCCTGGTAACATTCCCTCGTTTTGTCACTCTTCCCTAAAATTCCCTCCAAGCTCCATCTCCTTCCTAGTTATATCTTATTATGTAGAGCGGTCCTCTCTAAGTCATATTTACAACACTGAAGGTTAACGTGCTCCACATTTTCAGGAACATTACAGGCATCACATTTATCAGAAGCACACTCAGCCATTACAAACAAGGTTGATTTTAATCCAGTGTGTCCTAATTGTAATCTGGAAATGATTACTTCATCTCTCCTGCATTTCCCTTTGAAAATTTGAACATTAATTGATTTCTGTATGCTATAGATGTGTCTCCCTTTTACATCGGTGTACCATTTCTTCTGCCACACATCTCTCACTGCCCTTCTTGTTAGTGATTTGGCCTCACCTTTTCCAAAGGGAACTTTCATTATTTCATATTTTCATTATTTCTTCATCCCTTATTTTCAGCGCTCTCTTAACAATCATGTCTGCTTTCTCATTACCCTTCACACTAGCATGAGCAGGAACCCAACAAAAACACACATGAATCCCAAGACTTTGCAGTCTCAACATTAGCAATGATACTTCTGTCAATAGGTCATCTCTTACAGTTTCCTTTGAAATCATACTATGAAGGGCCGCAGTGGAATCTGAGCAGATGACAACTCTATCTGGCCTTACCTCTTCCACCCATTGTAGTCCTAATATTATCGCTGTTATTTCTGCCGTAAAGACAGATAATCTGTTATTTATTCTTTTGCATATGGCTACATCAAACTCAGGTATGTACACTCCTGTTCCAACATGCTCACTCTCTGGATCTTTAGATCCATCAGTAAATACTGGAATAAAGTTATGATTCTTCTTCTTCAAATATTGTTGGACCAAGAAACCAATGTTATCCACATTCATTTTAGTCCATTCTCTCTTTTCCTCCAAAAGTTGTAAATCTACATTGGGCACTGGACATATCCAAGGATGTACGTTACCCCAAATGGTATTTGGTCCATAATACTAACAATTCAAACCATATCCCTCTGCTATTGAGTTGATATTCCAGCCAAATCCTTTACTTTTTCGTTGCTGTGAATACTTCTAACAGTCACAAATCACCTTTGCTGCAGGTTGTTCCTCTCCAGACCCCTTTAATTTAACCTAATAGGCCAACGACAGCTTTAAGTGCCTCACTTGTAATGGTAATTCCTCAACTTCTACCAATAGTGCATTATTAAGCGTTGTTTTAACTGCACCAATACTGATTCTTAGAGCTGGAAACTGTATTCTGTCCAGTTTTTCTAATACACTCTTAGCTGCTGCTCCATACATCATACATCCATAATCAATGCAAGATCGTATCAAGACCATATAAATGTCCCGTAGTGATTGCCTATCTGCCCCCCATGTATAGCCACTGACTGATTTCATGAGGTTCAGCACTCATTTACATTTTGTTTCAACCCATTTAATATGATTCTTCCATAAACATTTCTCATCAAGCCATAATCCTAAATATTTGAACTCACTTACTCTTTCAATATTATGTCCATATAGTTTAAGCTGCACATTATCTACCTTTCTTTTCCTGGTAAAGAGCATGTAGCAGGACTTTAACCCTTGACTGTTACCGAATAACTTAACCTTAGAACTTCACCGAACAACACTGTTACTTCCAGAGAAGAGCTTTTTGGAGCTGTGCAACTGTTAGAATATCTTATTAATACTATTGTATCATCTTGCAGTTGTAGCATCTTATTAGAACAGCTGGAACATTGTATTAAAACTGCTGTAACATTATTATTATTATTATTATTATCATTAACTTTATTTAATCAGGGGAGGGTCGATTGAGAGCAAGCTCTCTTTTTCAATGACGCCCTGAAAACAAGCATACATAGCAGCATAACACAAAACAAGATTAAAATAATCATGGTTTCTCCATAATATGTCACCAAATCACTTATGGGAGAATACAACAATAACAGAGTAAGAGCAATAAGCAAATAAAACAATTTAAAACATGAAAACATGCAAGATAAAACAAATGTACATTTTAAAACATAAAAGATTTAAATCATACATGTGCATTCGTGTTGTAAAACCTCAGCCACAAGAGCCTTAAAGTGGCCAAAAGGAACCAGCCTGTCTAATTTTGCCTGTCTTAGCAAGTAATTCATTTTATGTGGGCCATAATAATTGAGGACTAACTTTCCTACCTTGGTATTTATGCGATGACTTTTAAGTACAAGATAACTCTGGGATCTAGTAGGGTGCAAAGTTGATTTGAACTCTAGGAGACGAGTCAGATAGCCTGCAAGTCTATTCAACAGAGCTTTATAAATAAACTAAACGCAGTGCCGTTCTCGTCTCACACCCAGAGAAGGCCACCCAACTAGATCATAAAGTATGCAATGATGGGTACAAAAACCAACTCTAGTTATAAATCTGAGAGCAGAGTGGTACACAGCATCCAGAGGTCTTAGTGTAGAGGCAAGTATGCACATAAATAACATCGCCATAATCCAAAATAGAAAGGAAAGTAGCCTGAACAATCTGTTTTCTACAGTTCAAGGTAAAACAAGCTTTATTTCTGTAGAAAAATGCCAATTTTGCTTTGAGAGACTTAATCAGCTCTTCAACGTGTTATTTAAAAGACAATTTATCTTCCAACCAAAAACCTAGGTACTTGTACATAGAAACCTTGATGGTAGTAATGTACACTTCAGTGCAGCTGTTTGTCATGCTTCTCGAGAAAAGCATGCATTTTGTCTTGTCAGAATTCAACAGTAAATTAAGATTCACTGAAGTATTCTGTACGACATCAAAATCAGATTGTAACAATCAATCTGATGGCATCTGTTTAAACAACATAAACATCAAGACACGAATGTCTGTTCACATTGCCACCAAAATGAGACTGGTTATGCGAAATATTTCTCTTAGAAAACAGAATCCATGATAAAATAAGGATGTTTTACTTCATCAGTATTATCATCATTTGACCAAGATTATTGCAAAAACTTTAAATAGGCTATTTATGCCACTTCATTTAAAACTGCAAATATTGTGTGGCAGCATTGCACCACTGCATCAGCTCAGTTTAATTTTATTACAGTACTATCATTTTCCATGAGTTCATTTGTCATGTTTGTCATGTTAATATAGATTCTATGGTGTCTTTCTGTCAGCTTATCTTCATAATCCGTGGTGTTGTGGCAAGGAGGGTAAATTTTCAAGTGTATTTGCCGTTTGTAAATACACTGGAATTTGCATTGTCATTCACTCAGTTTACATTAAGGCTGCCTATTTACATTTATGCAGCCTATAGGACCACATATAAAGTGCAAAACACCATTATGATATGAAGCTGCTGGTGCTAGTCTTGTGGCAGTATCTCCACTTTGATTGAAGAGATAACAGTGTTAAAGCAGGGTGTCAGGGGTTGAGAGCCTGTTTGTGGCACCTACTGTAGTAAACTCTCTATGGACGGAAGGTCTGTGCCAGCGATCCTATTTCGGCCACCCTGACAACTGAATGTCTGGATGTCTGAATTCATGGACATGTGGTCAAAATGTATTTGGGGAGGGAAATGGAGATTATAAAATATGCTCTCATTCATGCCCAGGTGTCGATCAAGACACAAGGAAAAGAAGACTTACAAGTGTCAAGATTGTGGCAAGTGTAAAGATCTGGGGTGTGTGTAGGTTGCCAACTGTCCCATATTAGCTGGGATGTCCCATATATTTGGCTAAATTGGGTTGTCTCATATGGGACCTCCCTTGTACCATATATTGACTGCTTCTCTGTAATCACCAGTTTAAGGCACTCTTTCAGATTCTAGATCTGATACAGATTTGATACAGCAGCAGCAGCAACTGAATAAAAAAAATAAAAAATAGCTGTGTGCGGATCATACCATGGTTGAAATTATCCAATTACAGCCCCCCTATGCGCATCAGTTGTATGTTTAGCGTAAATGCATAGACTAGTGTAAAGTAGACTAGATGATTCATGCCCTTTCCTCTTTTGCATTTTTTTTCTGTAAAGGTCCAAATTGTTTCTTGTTTCTTTTCTTTGATCATTAATAGTGAGGTTTATTCAAATAAAAACTCATATGATTCAGTTTTAGTAAAGCTATAGACTACATGGAATATGCACATTTTTTGCCTTTCCAATTGAGTAAAAATATGAATATACACTATAAATATATATACACACACAACACCATACCCGCACTGCCGTGGCGTGCCTACTTTTGTCCCATATTTGAGAGTGAGAAAGCTGGCATCTGAGGTGTGTGTGTGTGTTAAATGATACACACTTGTAAGCACTAAATACACAGTACCACACCATTGATTTTTCATAGTTTAATTAAATATCACAGTTATAATCATAACAGGTTTGTTTGATATCACTTTTATTTGTAGAATTTCACAAATGTATTGTTTTCTTATATGGAGTGCACACATTAAGTTGACAATGTATTCTTAATTCTAGTTGTGAATTTCCTTTGAATATTTAAGTTTCTTTGTTTTTTCCTACAAAAAGTTGGCTGCACCTGGCCGTTTTGCTGCTTACAGAGGGCGAGGCCGTGCTTCACCCCCCTTAAATGGGAGTTGTTACCTGGGAGCAGGGAGGGCAAATTGGAGGCAACCATTCTTCTGGGCACCACAGGGGTGTAACTGTTATTTGATTAATTTAATAAGGGGCTGATTTAGTAAATATTAAGTTTTCTGTAATTCAGTTCTTAGGTAAATTGGTTTGGTGGCTGAACATTGGTGAAACCCCTAAACTTTGATAAAACCTATCTGCGGGTCCATGTGTCCTTGGCCTGGTCTCTCACACTAACATTTAACATTTACTGGAAACACTCCTCTTTTAAACAAATCAGACACTCTCTATAAACACACTATATAAAGCAGGTCTTCACTGACAATAGCTAATTTTGACCAAAAATGAAGTTCCTGTCTTTTGCCTTTGCAGGGCAGTTATCCTGTTCATTGTGATGCCAGATTTAGGCAAGCCAGCAGCAGAACAATGTGGATATATGGACTACACTTAATTTTCATGAATGCTACATAAAACGTGACTATAATAGGTTGATAAAGACCCACACTCAACTGATAGAAGCCTTTTTATATTCCTTATACCTGTACTTCCTACAGGTAGTCCTGATACAGGTATACACTGCAAAAAAGTTTCTCATCACTATACGTACCAGTGAGGCAAGGCTGTACCTTATACAGTTATAAACTTTACAGGCTATGATTATAAATGACGGTAATCAATGTTTGAATGGCCTGTGTTGACCACAAGCTCTTTTAAGGATGCAGGGCACACTACTTAATGACTAGAAGAACACAAACCAGTTATTGGAATCTCAAAAAGTGCAGCTTTAATGAAAATATATTGCTCAACAGACATGATAAACTACTTTTCCACACAAAAGTATTTACAGAATAATTATTCAGAGTAGGTAAAAATAGCTGTGTTCTCTGTGTTTCATATCTTGACGGTGCTGGCAGGCAAGGTGGACTTGTCCAGGTCATCAAAGTAGGGGTGGGTCATGGCCTGACGTGCAGAGATCCGCTTGGGAGGATTGTAAATGAGCATTTTCTTCAACAGAGAGAAAAAAATAGATGAAATCAGCTAAGAACATATAATCATACTTTGTAAACCAGTTCCTCCTTTAACAAGAAGTCTGGTGTAAATTTTTAAAGAGGGATCTATGGTAATGTATTTTGATAAAATTCTAAATTTTATAATGACTATAATACACTAACTATATCTCATATTATACAACAGCTACATCCAGTCGAACAATTTGATTGGTCAAGAGGCATTCCATGAGTGCTTATATAAAGTATAACAGCACTCTGACGTTAACTATATGTACTACTGTGCTTTACAAGTTTTATGTAACAACGTCCATGATCTACATTGCAACAAACTTCGTACCACAACAGCGTTCTCAGAAGGGGATGAGGGGGAGGAACAAATAGCCTGGAGACTGCTGTGCAAACTTCTAGGTGTTCAGACCCGCTCGCTAGCCTGTAGTCATGTGTAGACCTATACAAAGTAGCAAGCTAGCTTGCGGTCAAGAAATTGTGTTGCTTTGCAACAGTTCAGTTGCTTGAAATCTGACAGACCTATTTGTACTGGTGGAGCGGAATAACTGTTAAAATAAACCATAATCTGTTGTCCGTTATTACAGTAACTTAATGGTGTTCTTGGTAGAACTGTCGTATAAAAGCAATATCACACTTGAGGTTGTGCTGTCATGCTGTGTACCAGCATGGCTATGATTATCTTCAGCACTCAGCCTGTGGCCTCGTGCCTACGACCGAATGCTGATATACAATATAGAAGCACTCCCTCTGGTGTGATATTGCTTTGTCAGCATCTTCTGACATGATATTTTCAACTATCCTAATATAGTACCTATAGGTTTTGTTGTTGGCAGCAAGTATTTTAGACTACAAAAAGGTTCCAACAGAATGCAATTCAAATTTATAGCTAGCTGAGTTTGAGATCATCTGTGCTTGATTATAACAACTTTCCATTGTGCATCAGCAATACAGTGTTGTGTCTGAGTAGTTGGGCAATGCTAGCAAGTATTAATAGTCTATCATGTCTATCTACATGGAGCTTTTAGTGCCGCAGTGCCTCAATGACAATATTACACCAACAAACTTTGGGAACAAATGGGTACAGATTGGCAGGTATGAAAGGGTACAGTTAAATGGGTTGCAAAGCTCTGAACTGAAACTTTGGAGACAAACTACTGAAATGTGATATTTTGAAGACGCAGTGTTTCCTCTAGAGTCAGGGTTTCCCATACATTTATTTATTTGTGTTGGCCTTCCACAAATAGTTTTTTCAGTTTTTTTTTTTATTTTCTACAGGTTGAATTTATGACTGACAGTGGGAAGTTGGAGTTGACGGGTCGTACATGAATGCAGCAGCAGTAAGGATGGAGGTAGAAGTTCTCATTAAACATTAAAAGTTTAACTTGCCCAGCTATAGTTTCGTGTCCCCACCAACACGTGCGCACACACACTTTAGCATATATCCGATACACACACTGTCTCTTTCTCTCTCTCTCTCTCTCTCTGTCTCTCTCTCACACACACTCACTCACACACACACACACACTCACACTCACACACACCTAAACATCTTAACTTATGCATTTTCTTAAGAATTTATTCAACATCCCCCTGTTGCCGCCACAGTCACACTGTCACTCTTGTACTGCTAGCTTCACATCAAAAAACATCAGGAAATAAAGTCCTTACAGCCAGTAGGTCCAGGCCATCCTTATCGAGGTTTTTCACCATGGAGGACAGGTTGCCAACTTTCCATTTAGGGAAGGTGTTTTTATAGTCAGGAAGTGATTCCACATCAGGCCAAACATCGTTGTTCGGGGTTCCCAGAGTCCTGTGGGGGAAATAAAAATAATATTATACTATCAATACTAATACTAATACTAATAAATAAATAAATAAAACTGAAAAATAGACAGACTAAAAATGGGAAAGACAGACTAGGGGCCTGATTGTATTTGGGATTAGAAATTACCACCACCCAGCTGCTGGTAGAGTAGGACTATAGGTTCCATAGTGAACTGATGGCGCACACTAAATTGCATTCACTGCAGTAGAGAGCAACTGGCGAAGCTAACTGAACAATCAATCAATCATCTGGGTCCGCAGTTACCAAGCATCTCAGAGTAGGAAATTGGTTGTAAGTGCCAACAAATTTTCAGGATGACGCAAATTTGGTCCTACTTTCAGGTGTAGAAATAAAAGCATGTTATCAACATTCATGACATAAAAGCACTCATATCTCCTATATCTCCTATAAATTGAGAGCTGCAGAGGTGTCCTAAACAGTTAGGAGTTACCACAGGGGGCTGCAGTGAGGGAAGAACAGCAAGCATGGCTAATTAGGGAACGCAAGGATGTTTTATGAACAGGATAATACTGAAGTAGTAAAAAGATACTGGTTGGATTAACCGGTTGGATTTACCCACTTCCGTTCTCTAGAGATCGCTGTAGCACTGGCACTGGCACTACGCTTAGGTCTTCCCCTCTCCCATTCAATTTTTTCCATCATGAAGAGCGATTTTTGTAAAGTAGAGAGAGTATAGTAAAACTTTATTGATCCCCCAAAGGAGAAATTCTGCCTTTTTTTTTGAGTAGAGTGCTTGTTATGAAGAACCAACTATATATTTGATTGTATCAACATTAGACTAAAATATTCCAACAGATTTTACAATTTTTGCATGGTTATTTACAAAGAAATAGTTACATTTATGGGTTTCTTTCCCATTTCCTTGTTTAGTATTTTCTAGTTTCGCAAAGCATTCTGGGAAATTCTGGGAACACGCAAAATGTAGGGATAGGGCCTAGTGGTATGGCACAGGGGGAAATTGGGATTGGAATCATGACATCATGGTGATATGATTGGATATTTTTCATTTTAATCGACTTGTTTTAATGTAGAATCTGTGAGTGTGATCTTTTTATACTAGAAAAATAACAATATGTTATTTCAGTTTGCGGTTGTGCCTGTCATAAAATAGTGATGTCATTCATTCTTTCAAAGGAGACTTCCTATTCATCGCTCTTTAGGACGCTTGATAACTAAAGGCTGTTTTATGCTTGTAAGACGTATCTGACGACGGACGATCAAAATGACATCAGAGAGACAGAAAAAAAGTGTTGCCCAACAGTGTCTTGTACCTGTGGAACATTTGTACGGTCGCAGACACTGTCGTTGGTTGTTTTATATTTTCATTGGCTAGATGGACCGGGAGTTCTGATTCATTGTCATGGAGATGGAAAAAGCAATCCAACTTATTTTCTGATTGTCAGTCAGAGTATTTAGTAGCTTTGGTAAAAACACCTGCTGGCTATAAAACAACAAATATAGAATAAATAAATAAATCTAAAATAATGGATGTTTTTGAGGAGAGACTGGCGGAACAGGTGAGGAAATATCCTCATCTCACCTCATATGTCCTGCTTGTCCAGTGTGTTTCCCTGCCTTCTGCCCGATGCAAGGCTCACTTTGCGTAAGACTTTCTTGGGTGGCAAAATAGTCTAAGTGATTAGTGAACGTTGGAACACACAGACATACACGTGTTTACCTGAAGATTCTGAATAGCTGATCTATCTCAGAGTCTCCGTGGAAGAGAGGTTTCTTAGTTGCAAGCTCAGCAAAGATAGTCCCAATGCTCCAGATGTCAACAGGGGTTGAATACCGGGGGGCGCCTAGTAGGACCTCTGGAGCTCGGTACCATAGAGTTACAACCTGGACACACGGACACGGACACGGACACACACACACACACACAATAAATTAACACAAATAACCAATTATAAAACATGTAGCAAATTTTCAATTGTGGGGTTAGCACAGAATTCAAATCAACACTTCAGGATGGTCAGAGCAGTGGGCATTTTTATGCATACCGTTGCCACGGAACCGGGCTAAATTCTGATTTGTAGCAAGTTGAGTCTCTGAGGCGAGTCAGGCAAGAAGTTTAACAGCGAAGCGATGGAAAGGAGTCTGCTCACTCAAGCTGTCACTGCTGCCACTACACACGGCGGTGGTGTTTTGTTTAAGCAAGTCAGAAAAAAAAAAATTTAAACCTTTGCACAGTTGAGTAGAAGTGTTTATAGTTGGTTACCATTGTAGTGTAGAGTTAACGTTAATCACAGTTTCAGCCGGCATCTTTTAGCTGTTTAAAGTTAAAAACGCAGCAATAAGGAATTATACTTTGTGAAAGGTATTTCTGATGATGCTTTCAAGCTTGGTTTGCTAGTTTGTAGTTGTTGAACAGGAGAGACAGTCTTTGATGTTTTGTTAATCTTGTTACTGATGTCAGATTTCAGTTGAGTTTTGACTGTCTGAACGCTGCTGTAACCATAATCAGCATTTTGTTGTGTACCAGCCAAATGACCACGGTGAACAGTTCAATGACTGTTCTATCCATTCAGGTTTTGTAGGGGTTAGCATTCTCTGCCAAAACTTCTATACAAAATGCACACTCCGTCCCTTTATTGACGCTTATACGTGTATATGGGACTGTACTAACTAACCTAGTATGAGGAGTCATTTTCGTTGGGAGATGTTGCTTCTGGAATATTTGTTTTTGCATTTCATATGGCCATTGCAATATTCAACATAATTATTGCATATTTTGCTCCGTTCTTTCAGCCCCAGTAATAAAGTGACCACTCCCGCTCCTTGCTTAGAAATGGTCGTATGCATGGTTTACATCTAAATTTGTATGTACACAATGTTGATAAAGGTTAAGGATATCATTGAAATTCCACAAAAATACCAATCAGATATCTCTGGTTTGAATGATAGATAAATAAACAAGTGCGAATTCGCAATAGTTTGACCCGTCAACTCCTTACCTGTCAGGAGAATGCACTTAGCACTTAACTGGGAGTGTTCTTCTCTAAAATAAATGAAGGCCTTAGTCTAGAAAATCACACGATTTTGAGCAGTGATCCAAATCTGAAAAACTGTTTTGAGGGGTTCATTATCACGCTTTTCCAACCCTCTTGCTTGCTAACCGGTGGAAGTGCTTTGTTTCTGTATCACTACACAACAGCTTCACGTACCAGGTGTGTAAACAAACATCCAGTGCTAAGGGGAGCTGCTACGTAGTCATACACAAACGAAGAAGTTTCACCAATTAACAAGCAAGGGCATCAATAATAAACTAATAATAAATAATAAAATAAAATAATATAATTTTCTTGCCTCTCAAAACTGTGTTGTTTGCTGGACCAGACACTCCCAGTGAAGTGTTTGTTCTCGCAATGGGGAAGGAGTTACCAGGTCAAACTTTGAACAGTCATATTAGTACAGTGCATCAAATGGAAACATTTATGTTTGAACTGTCCGTTGTCCCTTTTAAATAAATGAATGAATAAATAAATAAATTGAGTAACAAATCTCAATAGGTGAGTAAGATTCCGAACAATCACTTTAACCTTCACTGTTGCCACCATTATGCTTAAATTGTACGCTGGAAAAAACAATTTTTGACCACACAAAAACAACAACTTTTTGACCACACACCATATCAGGTTTTACAAATGGTTTCTAACTCTGGATTTAACACGTCATGAATATTGGTAAACTGAGATTGAACCCAGCTTTTGTTGGGGAAAGTAAAATGTTTGGAGTTGGAAAAAAAAAAAAAAAGGGGGGGGGGG
>OMLF01043466.1:0-10163 GCA_900302615.1 Holocentrus rufus
ACCACATTGCACCAGATGGAAGCTTTTGATCCCTCAAAGCACACACTGTTCTCTCTTGTCTAGTGGACGGAAACCAAATTGTGGTCCTCTGCCATGTTCTGTATGAAATATCCTTTCTGTTTCCAGGTCACCTGCGAGCAGATGCTCTCACCTCACCGCCCCTGTTTGATTTATATTCTTGACCCTTGACTTGTAGCCTGGGCGGAGTGAAAGTGTAGCACCTGATGCATAAACAACAAAATACTTTTTCTTCTCATCCTCTTTCCCTCTATACTCCTTTGTGGCAAAATCAGAGGGAGATAATTAACCCCATTTACCCTTTTTTTCCCATCACCCTGAATCCATCCCTCAGACTGTCTCCCGCTCTTCCTCTTCATCCCCCTCTCCCCATCTCTCCCTCCCTGTCTGATTTCCATCCTCCCAGCTGAGAAAACAGGCGCGAGAGCACTTGGCAGAGGAGGTGATTCGAGAGAGAGAGAGAAGAGAGAGAGAGAGAGAGAGAGAGAGAGAGAGAGAGCTTTTCAGATGCAGAGAAAAAAGGTTTGCAGCAAGTGAAAGGGAGCATTGTGTTCTTCTTCCACATGCTACAGCTCCATCTCTGTGATTTAGTTGAGCCAGCAGCCAGCGCATTACTGTGTCTCTTTAAATCAGGGCAGAGTTAGTCTTAGCAACGCTCAGGCGACTCTGCTCCGATGCTCCGACTCAATGGCTTCCTCTTTTTCCTTCGGCCAAGACCACTGACCTCCCTGCTTGCTCCGTCTCTGCCATCACCGCCATCAGGCACATTCTCCTCTGTTGACATAATGATGAGCAAGGACCATGGGGTATAATGATTCACTAGCATGGAGGGAAGAATATAAGAAAATGCATTTGTCATTTCAGAGCAATTAGGGAAGATTGTGAATTTCTCAAAAAAACAAATAAAAACAAGCAAACAAAAAAAACAAACAAAAAAACATGCAAGCATTACTTGATATTACACAGGACAGTGAGTGTGTATTTTTGGAGCTGCCTGAGTGCGCCTTCAGAAAAAAAAAAGATGTTCCATTCCTCTCTCTCCCTATTAATGTTTTATAAGAAACACGCTTTCAAAAACCGTGAGTCTATCTCTGTCTCTGCAAGTGATCACATTAACCCACAACTCTGTTCTTTCTATAAAAAAAGCAAGAAAGTAGGTCTTCTAAACTTTTTGGAGTAGTCTGTTAAGTGTGTCATATGTATGGCTCTTTATAGCACTGTAAATACACACACTGCAACCCACAGTTGATCCATAGTAAAGTCTGCTATAATCTGGTTTTTATCCCGGCTCTGTTGGGAGTGTGTCTGTCCACAGAGCAGTGCTCTGTCCTCCAACATGTGGTGACCCATATCACACTGCCCTATCCTCTATCCTCTAATATAGGGACAGCTGCAGGGCGCGAGGAAGGAGGGAGGGGGCAGGGATGGAGGAAGAGAGGAAGGAGGAGGAGGACTTCCTTCCTTTCTCCGGACAGCTGAAAAAAAAAAAACAAATAGGGCAAGAGACCTGAGGAGGCGCGGAAACCCACTTCCTGTCCCGCCACAAGCAGCGGTTACATCACATCCTGCCCCATCCACACATGGATCAGATGAGCTCTTCAGTCTGAAACTTGATCCCGGTTTCCTCCTCTGTTGCTGCTGGAGCTGCAGTTCACAGGAGGGGAGGGAAAGTTTTGCTGAATTTTCTTCTCGGGTGTGCCGATAAACATTTATAGCTCTGGTTGAATTAGAATAAGTTTAATTACAGAAGCTATTCAAAAAATCCATTCTATTCAGTACTTTCAGTGTGTGTGAGTGTGTGTGTGTGTGTGTGAGACAGACTGGAAGACCATATCACTGTATAGATATGTCTGTGTGGGGCTTGATTGCGGTATGTGTGTGTCACACTACGGATGTGATGATGTGTGTGATGTCTTGTGTTCAGATTGTCTGACTAATGTTATTACCGAACACAGGCGGTTCATTGTCAAGTTCCAGTCTGCTATGGCTTCCCCTCTTTCCTTCCTCCACTGGAGGACCCCTCTATACATCACTGTCGCTGGACTGGAGTCTTCTTTGTCTGTGTGGGAGAGAGTGCATGGTATGCCATCATCCCTGTGATTGTGTGTGTTTCGCTCCATTGTGTATGTCTGTGAGTGTGTGTGTGCGATTAGTGGGAATGGGCTTAATTAAGCAAGATGGGGTGAGGGGGACCGAAAAAAAGGGGGCAATAAAAGAACAATCTCCTTATTCTGTTGGGTCTCCCCTCCGGGAAGCGCCTCACTTCCTGTCCTGCTGCAGTCACGGGAAAAGGAACTGGGTGACACATGGGAGCCATGAGGACAGCGGGAGTCACTGTGAGAGTCACAGGATTTCAAACATCATCTGATTTTGTGCTAAATTCCCTATGTTGAAATAGCTGCACTTTTGCTAACTTCAAAGCTGTTTTAAAAGTTTATAGATAAGCATGGAGGTGCAGCTATATTTCTGTGAATATGAGTTAGGGATGGATTCCATGGATTAGCTATAATATCAGATTAGAATCGCTCTGTTTCATTTCAGTAGAATCACACCTGGACGAGCCTTCAGTCCTTTACTGCCACTGAGTCATCCGCTCCTGTCTGTGTGTGGGAGCTCCTCTGCTCTGCCATATTTCCTGCATATGCCTGCTCTCGGCGTTGCCAGGTTTGACTATTGGCTACATATGTTTGAGTTCCAGCAGGTCATTCAACCCAGCCAGGCCCCGGCCTGAGCTAATAATGCAGGCTGCATAGATGTCTAATGAAGGACTGAGAAAAGAGAAAATGAGCAACACTGGGGCTAACAGTTGCCTTGGCAACCACATAATGCAAAGGGAGAAGAGGGGTCTGGGGAATCGGCCATTTTGGGTTTGTGAATCTGCTGTCTTTGATGTTGGAGTGTTTGTGAGTGCATGGCTGAGGCCCTAAATGAATCCTTACCCTATAAAATATAAAATGAACGTGATTTGCATCTTTAAAAACGAACATGTATTTGTGTTTCATTTGACAAAAAAATTAGCCGATGGGTTTTTGCTTTTCAGCGACCTTTAACGTGTTCATATAAATACTGTGGCAGGTTAGGCTAATATCTTTTTGTCAGGTTTTCTTAAAAGTGTCTCTCAGAGCTGCAGGTCTTGCGTAATATTTGCTTCTCCAGGCAGTAACCTTACTAGCTGGCATCAGAAAGGACATGACCCTATGACTAATAATCAACACTCACATCACCTCCATCCTCCCCGCTCCTCAGTGCTTCATCCCATCCCCCATCATCCGCACCAGTGAGTCAAGGCCTGCTCTTTTTGTTTTGGTTAGTGACGTTCCATGGACTATTTATAGGAGTGCTTCTGTTGTTGTGTAAGACCTTGTGTAAGGCACAAAGAGCTGAATCTGTCCACCATATTTCCTTTCCTATACGATCTCTGAGACAGGAGAATAATTAAACCATGGGGCTCCATGTATAAATGAAGGTGACATGAACTTCAGGTGTTCTCAAAACCAGGGGAATGAATATAAATATGATGCATCCCCTCAAGACTGCAGCTTGTCACAATTATTTTATATTTTGCATTAGGGAATTGGGGATGCAGAATTAGGTTAGGTTTTATTCAGTTTACTGCCATGTTTTTACACTTCAATGATTTACCAGTGAGGAGAGTTTCCGGGCAGATTCTTGTCTCAAATATGTGTTGTGTTAATTAGCACCTTGTTGCTGACAAGCCCTCAACTAAATAACAACAACAGTGAGGGATGCATCCTTCAGGACCTGCCTCTACCATGAGGTTTTCTTTACCAAGGTGAAAGGTAATATGCATTTCTTTTAAGATTAAGTTTTTCCCCATGAGGTTGATGTGATGCAGTTGGCTGTATCATTTGCTTCATCCATCTGCATTCATTTTGCTGCAATCACTTTCAAAATGGCATGGGCAAAAGCAACCCATGTCCATAGAATTATTTTGCCCTAGGAGTGAAGACTTTACAGAAATCTACTTACAGGAGAAAATTACACAGAAGTTTTGATTTTAAAAAAACCTGATGCCATTTTCACCCATGGATTTGGATGCTTTCATTCATTAATCTTGGTGTATAATGCATCCAGCAAAGAAGCATTCATAAACAATTTCAGAAAAGTTATACAAAGATTCCTGTATGAGAATAGCTGTGACTCAGTTTCATTTAACACCTGTAATAACTTAATCAATAACCTGAATAACCTGACTCACCGCCTCCTACTTATTACATGATGAGAAGTGAAGCTCAAAGTGTTAATCGGTCCATATTCACTTTTTGCCTGACACATCTCTGCAGTCTCTGAGGAAACACTGTAACCTTGCATCTCATCATCTCTTTCATCCTCTACTTCTGCCTTAACACCCACAGATGACACTTCAAACAGACATGAGATGAGCAAAGGTTTCTGGGATATGGTGGTGGTGCTGAAGGCTGCTAGATGTGGGTCATACAGATTTAAAGCCTTCAAAAATGTTTTTTAAAAGCCTGTACAATGGGTTTAATTAAAAGTTCATGCTTTACACAGGTGAATCTTGCAAACCAAGAGATTTACGAATAATAATGATACAGAAATTATAGTGAAGTCACTCATAAGCAGTAGCCTATGTTATAATGAAATGCAAATTACATACAATAGCATAAGAAACTCCAGATGCACGATATTTTTTAATGATTTCAGAATATTTTTATTTGAAATGTCAGTGTCAAGAGAAAATAAAACAGCAATATAAATATTAGCATAAAAATAAGAGTAACACTGGGGTATAGCGTGGGGCCTAAGCGTTTCATAAGAAAGATAATACAGCAGGATAGAATAGTATTAATTCAGCAGCGGACGGACTTACACATATATATTTATAATCATTTGTTCATATGGACAGAAAGAGAGAAAGAGAGGCATTCTTTCACAAATGCACGAGATAAAATCACAGCAAAAGAACATTAAGAGGTTACAGAAGAATAGAAACATTTCCAATATATTTTTTTTGTGTCTTTTGTTTCTTTACAGGGTGATAAAAGAGATAATAGAGAGAGAAAATGAACACAAAAATATGCGCAACACATATCACAAGTTAACTAGTCTACGTGTGTCACTTTGTTTACTTATCATCTAAAGTTATCATCATCGTCATCTTTAATTCATTTATTTACACTGAAGAGTTAGTTGGCTTCCATGGTGCTTAGTTACTACATTGCAACACAAACTGTTGAAGAACATCTCAGATTTTTAATCATTATTGTTTTTTTTTTTTTAATGCGGTTTTCTTGTTTTTCTTGAAAAACAAATGCAACACATTCCAGTAGTAAGCCACGCCTTGTGGATAGGGACTTATTTTGAAAATGTTGGACGTGGTCCCTACTATACAAACAACTGGCTCATACCATCGACAGGACTTGTGTTTATTTACAGTGGGGAAGAGCCTTCACAGGACCAGGGAGCGGAGGGGAGGAGTGAGTGGTAGAGAGCCTGAGGTTAGCATTTAAAAAGAGTGGGTTTCAACGGAGAGCTGGCAAGGGGTGAAAACTCGGAGCCCTCGCCCCACTCCTGGGTCCTTCTCAAGTGGTTTCTCCTCTCCAACAGGGGCAGATGTGCTTGGCTCTGTTGACCTCTACCTGGGTCAGTGCATTAGAGGACGTTTCAGGGGGTGGGTGGGTCAACAGTGGTGCCTCTGTACATTCAGCGGGTAGAGCCAAGGTTGCTTCCCACCCCCTTGTCAACGTAATTTTGCCACTCCTGACTTTATACCCTTCACCACACCCACTCCACTCCCCCTGACCCAGCCTGCAAGCTGCCTCTTCATGCAGTGGTGCCCAGCCAGCAGCCTGACGGACAATTGGACGGCAAAAGAAAAAAAACTTCATATCTTATATAAACAATTCCTCTATACTATCGAATCATTATCTTCCAAGGAAAAAAAAAAACATGTTATTTTCTCACGTCAAGAAGTTTCATGAGCACTTCAGGATAGCAAGGGTGAATACTCTGTCGAGGCCCTAGTGGCCAGCAAAGTGTCTAGAAACTCCTAAGCACTTAAGTTTACCACATCTACGCACTTCCCTAAAGACCGAAGTGATTGCTACCCCTACGTCATCTCATCTTTAGAACACGAACAGTGCATTTCTTATTGTTTGGCTCTCAAAAGTGGGGTAGTGAGTGAGGGGAGGACACAAGCTGGTATGGGACAGAGGGGGCAGAGGGTGCAGGGCATCAGGACATGTTGGTGCCCATCTGGGGGTGTTATACAAGAAGCCAGCGCCGGCTGCTCTGCCACCTGCATGGACAACATGGCCTGTGACAACACACCATCAACCCACCGATTCTCTGCCAGCCCCTGCTCCGGGTGCATGCTCAGGTCATTAAAAAAAAAATCAGATCAAAATCTCATCTTTTAAACTATGATTACAAAAGTAATTTCCATTTTCTGTCAAGTAAATGCTACATGTGCATTATATTGACCTGCGTTTGGAGGGAGGATTATAGGTTCAGGATGCCCTCCTTCTTGCTTTTGCAATGCATAGTTTGCAACTCTAAACTATATGTGGTTTGAACCTAAAAGAGCATGCAGAAGAGTGTGTAATACCGATCAGACAACAGCCTTATACCCATAAGAGTAATGCTTTAATGTCCTGCAAGGCTGACCTTATATAGGAATCTAATGGCAATCTAGCATACTTTACAATAGCTGACTTTCCTCCTCAGGGAAAGAGCGCAATAAATCCAACATGAAGCACGTTAAAATTTCATCTCTGAATACATTACTGGGTAACATCTTGTTTTCCCAGCAAGGTTCCTTACACTGAATCTCTTTGAAGTGAATCCAAGTTCATTTGATTTTGCCAAAAAACACAACAACCCCCCACACCCCCCCCAAAAATATCTTGGTTACCAACAATGATTACATGAGCACTACTAGATCTTGAGCACGACATGGGTTTCCAAGTATCGACAACAGCCTTCAGAACATTCAGAATCCTTGAGTCCTTCAAGACACACTTTCTAAGAACCTTAAACATCGTCCGTGGGGTCAAAGTGATTTGCTGTCAGTATTTAGACCGTGGCTGACGTGGGCGACAGCAGAGCAGAAAGATACCTAATGTTGGGGTGTGGGGGGTTGAATTTCTCATCAGATCAGGCCGGGTGTATCATTCCTCTGCCTCGGTCCTTCCCTCCCTACTTCTTATCCTTCTTGGTGGACTTCTTCTTGGATGCGGGGGTCTGGGCGGCCTTGGGGGGCTCGGGCTGGGCCGTGGCCTGGGGCGGAGGCAGAGCCTGCTGGGTGGCCTGCTGGGCCGTGGCCTGCTGCTGCTGGGGGTTGGAGGTGAGGGTGGCCGTGCTGCCGGGGATGTAGACGTTCTGGCGGTAGTCAGGCACATGCTGCAGGGTGAACTGGGGGCTGTAGCGGGTGCTCAGGCCCATGGTGCCGGGTCCCAGGGTGGCCGTAGCCTCACTCACTTCTGGGGGGAAGAGAGACAGAGCGGGGGAACAGGGAGAGGGGTGGGAACGGAGAAAGGGATGAAACTTGTTAAAAGAAAATAATCTGGAATGTTTTTGTTGTATAGTTTTAAATAAAAGGATCAATTAAAGGGAGATTCTGTATGAACTTTTGTTTGATTCAAACATGTCTCATTGCTCTGGCACACATGGAATCAATCCCTACATAAAACTAATTAAGTTGAGCTGAACTGAAAAATGAGGAAAATGAGCAAAAGAGGGAGAAAAGGGTGCTACACAAAACTGTCAATTGTTTACTGGTTAATTGATGAGGACGATGAAACTGTCTAAACACCACACTCCTCTGTGTTAGTGTGTTTTTCTGTATTACGCATGCCCTGACTGTGTGTGCATGACGTAGCTGTTCAGCTCATAATTCTCCTCCAGCCCCTGCATTGCAGAGCCACAGACACAAATGCTCCCTCCCCCATCTTTTAGCTCCTCTCAACCTATATAGACCCACACGTCCTCACAAAAACAGCCGTGTTAACTGCTCTGACAACCAAACAGTCAAAGTGATGACTAAATATATCACTCTTTTTAATGCTCTTCTGCTTGGTAACACGATGTGCTTTGCAAATCGGTTATGAAACCGCTACTGCGTAATTTTTATCAAGTGACGTTATCTGTGTGCAGAAATGACCTTCAGTATTTAGCACATCTAGTATTTGTTCTGTAGCTCCCTCTTCCCTGCCTTACAGCACCAACTGTTCCTTCTGTAGACTTCTGTGTTTACATACATATAACTGTGTCCAAGACACAGCCTTCTGCCTTTCTCTTTCTGTTCATTCAGATAGGAAAAAAAAAAAAAAAAAAAAACTCCACATCACATCCGGTGTCGTGTCCAAGAGGGGGGAGGGTGAGTGTGTGGGAGGGAGAGGAGCTCTGATGTGTCAGTAGTTAAAATAACAATGGAAACAATGACGAGAGTCAGTGTGGCAACAAATCTTATTGAGTCTGTCCGTCCACCATTTCTGCGTATTTTACATTTATTTGTCACTCTGTGTGTGTGTGTGTGTGTGTGTGTGCTGCACAGCCTTGCTCTCAAGGACAATTTGCTATGTATTTTTTCCATGTTAGAACAATTACAAGGCTTTACAGTCCAACAATGAGTCACTGTGTGCCCCTGTGTGCACGCAGTAACTGCAGCAAAGGAGGAAGAGGAGAAAACCAAAGTATTGGTGGTGGAGGTGGTGCTGTGTTCACATTTTCAGGTGAACACTCTGAATTTTCTGAATGCTCCAGTAGATCACCGTGTAGAGCGCGGACAATGTATTATTCCTACAGCGACGTGGGTCCGATTCCGACCCTCGGCCTTTGCTGCATGTCATTCCCTCTCTATCTCCTGTCTATCTACACTGAATCTTTAGCTGTGCTGGAGCTCAAAGGTGCATGTATTAAATAAGAGTTCGATTACTGTTTGCCAATAGCCCTGTGCCTATGAGAAAACACAGTGCATGTGGTTAATGTGTACAGTGGAAACAAGGGTCCCTGTAATGTTATTGAGTTAAACACATCAACTGTTCTATTTAGATCCGGGCTACTGGGTAGGTACAACAACTGCCTAAATCATATCTGACGCTTCCCTTGGATACTCAATAGTACAATGACATACACACAATGAGTCATGGAAACATTGACGTGGACAGAGAGAGCTTTATCAATGAGCAAGTCTGGCTGGATGCCCTCCAACCAAACAGGAACCTAGCCTGACCGACCTCTGCCCCCCCCACACCCTCCTCTCTCTCTCCCTTCCTTTGCCCGTCTTGCCAAGCCAGCCCTGAGGGTGGGGGGTGGAGCAAAGGGCGATACTGGGATTTGGCGATGGACAGAGAGGAATGGGCTAGAGAGGAGGAGGAGGAGATAGATTTATTGTGAAAGGGACAGATGGAAGGGGAGACAGCAGGAGGGTGGAAAGGATGAGAAGGTATAGCACTCACCGTTTGCTGCTGCCATCAGGGCCTGGAGCTGCTCAGCTTCAGTTGGGGGCTGGGGCCAGGGGCCAGTTCCCATGGCAACCTCGGGTCCTCCAGTTGCCCTGTAGCCAAGGGGAGGGGAGAAAAGGAAGAGCCAATAACCAACAGCAATTTTAGAAGGCTTGTACAGTGTTTTTGTGTGTGTTTTGTTGCTGGTTTGACAGTTGGTTTATGATGTAAAGGCAAAGCAGCGGATGGCGAGGCACACAGCCTGAGGAAAACTCAGCAAGGGTAACAACGAAGATGTGCCGTATACAAAACAAGGTGTGTCTCTCAAACAAATGCACACACTCGAATACACGTGTTAAGGCACGTACAAAATGTGTGTGAACGCAGATACACACTAGCAAGCTTATACGCGCATTCACACACAGACACTGTAAACCTTGTACAACATTTATACTCTCTCTAGCATGACTGCGAGCAGTACACCATGTAGTAAATCTGATTAAAAGTTTAACGGTACCACCTATAAAGGAAATAGCTGTCTGCGTGCACACACACACACACACACACACACACACACACACAACTGACCTCACTGTGGCAGGCATCATTCTGCACGGGTCAACCGGCATGGAGGCCGACCATGCCCAAATCCATCCCCATCCCCCTATCTCTTACTTCCCTCCGCTTCAGTGACTTTGAGGCCAGGCGTGGGCGCCGTCC
>OMLF01043470.1:0-11292 GCA_900302615.1 Holocentrus rufus
TTCTGTTCACCCTCTACACCTCTGACTTCTGCTTTGACTCAGGAAGGTGTCACCTGCAGAAGTTCTCCGACGACTCCTCCATTGTCGGCTGCATCACAGATGACAGGGAGGAGGAGTACAGAGATCTAGTGGAGAACTTCATAGAATGGTGTGACAGCAACCATCTCCAGCTCAACATCGGGAAAACCAAGGAGCTGGTGGTGGACTTCCGTCGAAACAAGAGACCCCCCACCCCTGTCACCATAAGGGGAGAGGAGGTAGAGATGGTGAACACATACAAGTTCCTAGGGGTTCACCTCAATAATAAACTGGACTGGTCGGACAACACTGAGGCCCTCTACAGGAAGGGACAGAGCAGGCTGTTCTTCCTGAGGAGGCTCAGATCTTTCAATGTGTGCACTAAGCTGCTGCAGATGTTCCACCGGTCTGTAGTAACCAGTGTCATCTTCTTTGCTGTGGTGTGCTGGGGAGGTGGCATCAGGGCTTGTGGCACCAACAAACTCCGCAAGCTGGTGAAAAAGGCCGGCTCTGTGGTGGGATTGGGGCTGGACAGCGTGGAGGCGGTGACAGAGAGGATGATGAGGAGGAAGCTGAATGCCATCATGAAAAGCCATAGGCTTGTAAAGCGCAGTAATACATATAGTTAAACGCCAGAGTGATGTTATACTGTATATCAGTACTGGTGGAATGCCTCTTAACCAATCAAATCGCTTGACCGGATCTAACTGTTATATAATGGAAAACAAGGATACAAGTGGCTGAAATGAGTGTCCTCCGCAGGGTGGCAGGGCGCTCCCTTAGAGATAGGGTGAGGAGCTCTGTCACCCGGGAGGAGCTCAGAGTAGAGCCGCTGCTCCTCCATATCGAGAGGAGCCAGGCTCGGGCATCTGTATCGGATGCCTCCCCAGGGAGGTGTTCCAGGCATGTCCCACCGGAAGGAGGCCCCGAGGAAGACCCAGGACATGCTGGAGTGACTCTGTCACTCGGCTGGCCTGGGAACGCCTTGGGGTCCCCCTGGAAGAGCTGGAGGAAGTGTCCGGGGAGAGGGAAGTTTGGGTGTCCCTGCTCAGACTGCTGCCCCCATGACCCGGCCCCGTATAAGTGGGAGAAAATGGATGGACGGATGAATGGGTTCTAACAATATACATGATACATATACGTATACATTATGCGCATGTATATTATGTACATAATATACTACTGTATATTTCTTTGGCTTATAATTTATTCATTGGCCTCTAAATTTTTTTTATTGTAACTGCTGTAATTTCTGTTATCACTTCTGCGGCTGCTGTGTCACCCTGAATTTCTCCTCCGGGGGATCAATAAAGACTACTCTACTATACTCTACATATACTATGTATTATGTATATCAGGGCTGCAGCCAAACATTATGTTGTAACAACTGCAAACTAAACCATATTAAATCAGTTTCCTCTCCAAATGTTTCAGCCGTGGGATTCTTGCTTGGAGCACTGCACTTAGTTTGCAGCAACAAAAAGGCATTATGGATTAACTGTGACCCTGGTGTTGGAGCTGACAGGCATTACATTGCATGGGGGATGACTTGATCGCAAGGAGCTGCACACAAAGAGTCATGTCAGCTCTACACACAGAGTATCTGCAGAGGCTGCCCAAGCAGACATGCAGAGGGTGAGACACACACACACACACACACACACACACACACACAGACACACACACACAAGCACAGGCACAGACCTCTAGTCTAAGTGATTCAGCCCTTGTTACTGACCTGAGAGTGATAGATGTAGGAGGAGCGAGGGCTACGTATAAAATCCAAAATGAAGGCAGCATCCTGTCAGCATACAGGAAGAATAAATCCCAGGATGACACACCCATAGCCCAGCAACAGCAAGAGACCAGACAGATGGAAAAAAATGCAGCCGGCAGAGGAGAAACAAGAGCAAAGCCCATACCATTGTACCAGCAGACGTCAATCATCTTATAAAAGTGACTAGAAGTTGTTGCTGAATGAAATATATCAAATTATATAGATTTAGATGTGTCTATAAAGCTGTGGTGCCCAAAGTAAAACAACACATTCTGAGTCTCTCTACAATGAGCGCAACAGCCCTTTTCACCCAAAACGGCAGGTCTTTCACACACTCACACGCACACTCACACACAGTAAAGACACTGACCTTGCGGGGACTGTCCACATAACTGGGAGCTGTGGCAACATTACAGGGGTCAGTGGTAGCTGCAGAGGATTTTCCCTGCTGCTCCTCCAGAGTCCTGCCAGAAGAAAAAGTCATTACAGTACTGGAAGATGTAGGGCTCAGATTTGCTGTCAAACAAAAAGCTGGACTGGACACTTCACCAACTCACTTCTGGTTCTGCTCCAGCTCCAGCAGGGCTGACAGAGCTGAGGTGCCTTTCTTGCTTGATGGGGGCACTACAGGCTCTGCAGGATACTGAGGGAGAGGACAAGTAACCTGCAGTCCCTTCAGCGGCGTGCCTTTCTAAAGGGAGGAAACAATGAGGGAGAAAGCGAGTGAAAAAGCAAACAAGATGTTCAGCCATCTTCAGTGGCCAGTTGGCTCCTTTACTTCTACACCTCACAACTCAAGTTGTATTTATTTTGTCTGACAGCAGTGACATCATTTTGTGAGACTTCATTTCTCCACTGGGCAGCTGACTGAGGTCCGGAGTGACATCTTCAACCTGTCACTGGCCCAAGCTGCTGTCCCCATGTGCTTCAAAACCACCTCCATCGTGCTGGTGCCAAAACACACCACTGCAGTGAACTTAGATGAATACCGCCCTGTTGCACTCACCCCCATCATCATGAAGAGCTTTGAGAGGCTGGTCCTGCTCATCTCAAAACCTGTCTATCACCCACACTGGACCCCCTCCAATTCGCCTACCGCCAGAACAGATATACAGAGGAAGCCATCTTGATGGCGCTCCACTCTGCCCTCTCCCACAAGGACAACACCACCTATGTGAGAATGCTGTTCATCAATTTCAGCTCAGCATTGAACACCATCATCCCCTCCAAACTGGTCACCAAACTCAGTGAGCTGGGCATCAACACCTCCCTCTGCTGCTAGATAGAGGATTTCCTAACCAACAGACCCCAGTATGTTAGGTTAGGTGATCACATCTCCTCAACTATCACCCTGAATACTGGCGTTCCACAGGGCTGCGTGCTGGGCTCTCTACTCTACTCCCTGTTCACCTAGGACTGCACACCTGGACATGGTTCCAATGCCATTATCAAGTTTGCAGACGACACAATGGTGGTGTGTCGCCAGCTTAAAATTTCTGGGCGTCCACATCTCCGAGGACTTCTCTTAGACCCTCAAAACATCAACCTTGATCAAGAAGGCACACCAGCATCTCTTCCACTTCCACTTGTCTCCTAAGATCCTGGTGAACTTCTATCACTGCACCATCGAGAGCATCTTCAACCAACTGCATCACAGTCTGGTATGGTAACTGCTCTGTCTCTGTGGAAACTGCAGAGGGTGGTAAAAACTGCCCAGCGCATCATTGGTACTCCACTCCCTGCCATCAACACCATCCACCACAAGCGGTGCCTGAGGAGGGCGCACAGCATCGTCAGAGATACCTCACACCACGGCCATATTACTTATCCGCCTTGGATATTCATATATCCCTCATATTTGCATACACTGTTTATACTTTTACTGCTCATACTGTATATATCTTGTGTATCTTAGCACATTCACACTGCCCTTGAGGCCATTCCACGTAGACATTTTTACACTGCACTGCGCTTCTACTGCTTATTTTTCACTTATGGTTAAATGCTAAACTGCATTTCGTTGTCTTAGTACTTGTACTTTGTGCAATGACAATAAAGTTGAATCTAATCTAATTCATGTGTGCAAGTTATCAGCAATTATCAGTTGTACTGTGACGTGTGTGTTGAGTCTAATCAGCAAGTACCAACAGGTCATATCGGAAAAATGGCAGTGATCATCAGTCAAATCACGTCAGCCTCAAAGAGATGGTTCAGAACTGTTCAGAATTTTGACTGACAGTTGTTCGTAATATTCATGATATGGACTTCAGGCAGTGTGGACTCTATTGGAGATCTCTAGTGCGTAGAACATTATGAGTGGTCTGAAAGCACAGTAAAGCAACAAAAATTCACAAACTAAAGTACATTCTAATTTGGATACTGAATTTTTGCAGCTTTTTGGTGTGTTTGCTGTGGTTTATGTTTTCTTCAGCAGACCCTGTTTGCTGCCGGATGCTGTTTTTCCTTCCAAGCCAGCTTAACCAAACTCCAACCTGAGGACTCCCTGTATAAGAAACTCACACAGCCTCATGTCAAAAATTCCAAACTATACCTTTAAATTCAACTCAACTCAAGTCAACTAGCTTCTACAAAAAAAAAAAAGTAGTCCAAAGATTAATATCAGTACAGACAAAAGCTGAAAACCCTAAACAGGACTGTGTTGTTACTCTATTGTTGACAAAAACAACACTATAATATATTAAGTAATTGCAATATGAAAACTATAACATATATGCATGTTAATTGGTTCAAACTGTAAACAGCATTTCCATAAGGGGACAATAAACAATAAATAAAAACCAAGAAAACAAAGCAGGCAGTTTGCCTCTTAATTGTAAGCATAAAAGCAGGAGAGCCTCACTCGGATGATCCGGTCAGAGCGATGGCGTCGGCGAATGCGGTTGAGGCCCTCCAGGAAGCGGATGAAGCCATCCAGCAGGACCCAGTCTCCTGTGCCACCTGTACCAGTCCCAGCTCCCTCTCCATAAACATCCCAGTGCCCCTCCCAGTCCGCCACCCGCCGAGCCCCACCGGCTGGCAGCAATAGGAAGCGAGTCCTCCAGAACTTCAGAGAGTCGATCAGACTAGACATGCAGAAAAAATTAGGGGTCTCATTTATAAATCATGGTCTTTAATGTTGACCCTAATTCCACAGTGTACTTTAAAAAGAATATGATAATAAACAAATTACACTGCATGTTGCATTCCACTATGGCAATCTACTTTCCAGATCTTCCACATCACCGTTTGTGTTTTCTCGTTCAAACAGTTATTATGAAAGAAGAATAGTTTCTTTCATAATATTCGTCTGAAATCACAACTTTAGCTTGGATCTGGCCATAAGTGAGCCTTTTAAAATGAAACACTTGTCTATTCTGAATTTGCATGCAGTGTGCATGTATATGTGTGTATGTGTTGATGGTTTGATGCAGATGCATAAAATATCACAACACAAATAACAGCACAACCAAGCAGCCATGTAATGAAATTTGTATTCAGTAAACAGTGTTTTTGTGAGTGTGTGGGTGAATGTGTGGTGGTGGCTCTAAGCAGTTCTAAGATCTCACTTCTTATTAAACAGAAAATCTCATGAGAAAAATCCAACAAAAATATCCTAAAAAAAAAAAAATCCTCCAGTATGGTAATCCAACAGGAAATAATACTTTCTCTGTCTATATCAAAATTATCCATAATCTTCAATGTTTCAAATTGTTCAACTCAAATTAATCCCACACTGGCTAATCCATATGTCGAGACATAAGTGTGGACCACCATAACAAGAGACAAGGGAACCGGACTTGCCCTGGCATGGGCTTGTCAATGAATGACTGACTGCCTAGGGAGCTCTGCCAAGACAGGGATGTTGTGTCGTGATATCCAGATGAGTCAGATCAGCAGGAATGTTAAACCAGTGGTTGAGGTTATGGGCATGGATTAACTGGATGATTTATTAGTTGGATATTTATTTTCTTATTGTACTGCGTTGCTATAAGGTTTATTTTTTCACTTTGACGGACCTAGGCTAATGACTCCTGTAGTCTTTATGCTAAGCTAACACAAAAGGCTACCTATAGGAACCGAACCAGTGGACGATCAGAGGTGAAAATGGTATCGAACATCTTGTCTCACGCTGGGTAAATCGGAAAAAGGGCATTTTGCTCAAAATGTGTCTACCTGAAGTCCTCTGAGCCAGCAGAGCAGATGTACTGGTCCAGGTAGTTCCATTTGTACTCCTCCAGTCTCTCATGGCCAAACTCCACCCAGCAGGACAGGAAGTGGGCATCTGAGTGTGGAGGGCACAGGCTGTAGCTGTACTGGATCTGGGCAGACTCGTATGGGTACCTAATACACACACACACACACATGGGTAATGACATACATTTCCGTCCTCCTCTTTATAAGGTGCTGGTCAGTACTCACTTGGGCAGGTAGCGGGTGACAGTGATGATTTTGTCTTTGAGACAAACTTTATGGAAAGTCCGACCCATACTGAGCCAGTAAACCGTCTCCTCCTCCTCCGCTCTGCGCAGAGACACCAGGCCTGAAAAACATATGAAGGAAGAAAAAACTAGAGATGGGTATCAGCAAGGACCCCCAGATACCTGGGTGCCAACTCTGTATATACTGCAAATCGATTTTACGATAACATACAATATATTTTTAAATACTGCACTGCAAACAGCTGAACGATACTTCCAAAGACAATTATCAGGAGTCCATCAGTCAAATTTACTTTTAACATTAACTGAAAGCCATCTGTTGCATTCTAAGCAGCAATGGTTTATCCATCTTGAATAAAATAAAAATGTGTCCAAAATAAGTAAGTAAAGCCTAATCCTAACCCTAACCCTCCAGTGACAAACAGATGGTGTAAAAATGAAAAAGCTTAAAAGCTGGAAACAAACACAATAGATCTGGCCCAAAAGGAATTGATTCAACTGTTGGACAAGAAAACCAAAAAACTCGCAACCCAAAATGAAACAAAAGGCGGCGTTCACAAGACATGAACACTATGTGGACAAATTCAGGAACTGGCAACTTAAACCATGTCACCCATATCTTATAGTAGGAGATTCAAACATCTCCAGACTGCCTAGATATCTGGGCAGTCAAGTCAAGCTAGAATCCTACCCAGGAGCTAAAGTGATGCACACCGTCATTGTCATTAAAAGGAGAGCATCCACAAGCGACAACAAACAAAAAAATCATTCTATCGTTCGCAATAAATGATAAAAATACCACGGCGCTGCAAAACACCCTCAAACAGATTGAGCAACTGTATGAGGCAGCCAAAGACACATTCCCTTGTCCCCTGCCAAAGATATGCGTTCCTTGTCTGACCAGCCTAAGTAGCTTGTGCAATAAAAATAATTTTATAAACAAAGAACAAAACCTATAAAAATCATCAAAATCCGCAATAGATCCACCAAAATTATAAAGGAAAGGGACAGAAAATTTGGAAACCCAGGGCAGGGCATACAAACCATCCCTTTACCTTCAAACAGGTAACCTCTCCAAAAAAACAGAAAAGGCGAAGCAACAAAGAGACAAATAAAAAAAAAAACGCAAAAAACAAATAAACAGATATATATATAAATTTAAACTTTAACAACTTTAAAACAATCCAGGAAAATAGAAAACTCATGAGACAGACCGCCCTTACAAACAAGGCCATTTTTCCCGGGGAAAAATCCACTATTTTGTCTCAAAAACAAACAAAACTAACCTAGGCCTAAAACTTAAAACTTTCAACTACAACAACTAGGAATACAAACATAATCTCCAACTTGAGACAATAGTACAAAGTAAACAAAAACCTAAATGATCCTAAAATAAAAACCTAAACACACGTGCTTAAAAGATAGATTAACCTTAGATTAACCAGACAATAACCTTAAACGTAGCCATAATAATAATAATAATAAAAATAACTATAAAACCAAAAGGAGACTCCCCTTAAAAACAAACCCAAATCTAGCCATCTCAAACTAAAAAACCTTAAAATACAACCTAACCTATGTAGATTAATAATACAAAAAGGGCAAACCAAAAGTAATTTCTCTGCCTGAAATTCGCTATTTTGTTTTTGTCTGGGAACACAAAACTAACCCAAAATGGCCCCTGCACAAATAGCATGAGGTAAATAGAGACCCAGGTACAGCTTGAAGAGATTGGAGGATTGGATGTGACTGCTCCTCATGACCAGATGCCCGAGTGGACGGCTCCCTGTGGAGGTGTTTCAGGCACGTCCAACTTGGAAGAGACCTCGGGGTAGACCCAGAACCCGCTGGGGTGATTATATCTCTGGGCTGGGAATGCCTCCCCCAGGAGGAGCGAGTGCATGTGGCCAAGGAAAAGGATGTATGGGTAACACTCCTCAGCCTGCTACCACCGCAGCCCAGCCCCAGATAAGCGGGCACAGGCTGAAATGCAGGGCTCTAGTCAATATGTCATGACTGAACTTTTGTGTAGACTTTGGCTGCATCTGATTAGTTTTACATATTTAACACACAAGCATTTATGACACATTTGAGTTCATGTTTACACAAAACTAATGTCAACCACAGATGAAAAATCTAGCACATGGCTGTGTGATGCCACAACATGACTTATAAAATGAAAATTATTAATATTGTTGGTTTCATTTCAAATAAACAGCTGATGACTACATGTACTTACTACATTCAGCATTATTCATCTCATCTCTGACATCTTCCTCCTGATTTAAGGAAATTAGTTTTGCAAAGTGTTATTTCTAAGAATTTTTAATGCAATGTAAAATTTGGAAAAAGTAATTTTCCCTAAATCAGACAGAAAGTGTCATAGATGAGAATGATCACTAGATGACACAGGAAGCTAGTGAAATTTTAATGTGCTTAAATTAAGATACTGACATAAGTAGTTGTAAATTGGTCTTAATTATTCCAATAAACACAAATATCTTCATTAATGTGTTGGTATTTCTTTGATTTACATCTAACATCAAGCTCTTCCCCAGTCATGTTCATCCCACAGAAAGCCACACATTCCAAATTCATCTGACTGTTGAAAAGCACTCTGGGAAATGTGGGAATTTACTGACTGAAGCAGAAGTAGAAAATGCAGGTGTAGGGAGGGTGCAGGTCCACAGGCAAAGTAAATCAAAATATTTCAACACAAAATATCTCCTGACATGCACTGAACCTCACAGACTGATATGTACCAATATGTACTGATTGTGTAAAAGTAACTGAGGCGACAGTTTTCCTTTTCGACATGGAGTGACATCTGTCAAAATAAGACTTATACTTACTGTATTTAAGACATTTTAATTATTTTTCTTTAGAAAATCTTTTTCGGTCTTTTTCAATCAGTGGGTGCTCTGAATATTTAGTGGTTTTGAACAGAGAGATTATGCAGGTCTCACTGTTGTACCATTGTACAATTTCTGTCACACTGAGAAAAAAAACCTAAAATCCTAATTGTGGAGCTTTACCTCTGGAGTAGAGTGGACTGCTGCCGAGAGGCGTGGCTACAGCGGGCTGCGGCTTCCTGTTGTTTGGTTGGACGATGATCTGGTAGCCCTGCATCAGCCGCTGGCAGATAAATTCCTCAAAAACCTGCAAAGCACTCATCACTGGAGCCTCGTCATCCCGCCTTCAAGACAGGTATAACACACAGAGAGATATTGACTTTACCATTTTCATTGAGCTGTGAGTGCACCTTGTGTTTTCTTGAACATCCTGAGCCTTTGATTTGAACTGTTAGAAGAATATCACTCATTATGATCTGAAGACATATTTGCTTTTACCTTATTTTTATTATATACATACAGATTCTGTGATGCAGTCATCTGTTATGCAGTCATTTTTCACTGAATGTAACTTTATATTGTTATTATTGATATTCAGTTACTTGATATTTTAGCTTGACATTTTTTTATTTAATTTTTTTACTGCTATATAGCTTTATGTTTGCTACTTGCAAAGTTGTCATTTCACTGATGTTGTACATGTACAATTATGGATGTGACAAATAAATCTCTTGATTAGGTTATTGTTTCTGTAGAATAATAGTCTATTTTTTGGCTGATGATCTCTGTGGTTTGATGTTTACTCTCCCAGACCCTGTGGATATAAGATTTTTTGCCTAGTCCAGTGACGACTCCCACAAGTGCGTAAAACAAACAGTTTATGTGTTATGAAAGGGGGCGTGGCTAAAGGTAAGGGCGGGGCATACGTCACCAATGAAAGTGTCTGTGTATGTACGTGTGTGTGTGTGTGTGTGTGCATCTTTCTACAAAGTTTGGCCATGTTGCATGAATCTGTTTAAAAGTTTTTTTTTTGCACCTTTTTGTCTGCCACTACCATGCCCTCTTTTTGCCAATCAGCATGAACACTCAGCTGTCCATTGGCTCATGACCAACCTTTCCACAAAATCTTGTGCAAGTCTGTGAATCTAATTGGAAGCTATGCATCCTTTTGTGATAGGCCACTCCCATTGCCATGCTCCCTTTTAGCCAGTAGGCTAAAAGGGACACACTCTTGACCTCCATGCCAATTTTCAGCTTCCTAGGGTAAAAAGTGTGATCACCACAGCGTGGGGAAATTTTGTGGACCGAGCCACCAACTGAGCGACCTACAGAGCTGCTGGTCACAGCTGATAATAAAAATTCTGGGGTAGGACCCTTAACTCCTGTTAGGTTGTCCCACCCACATTTCAAAAGCTTCCTATGCCCATGCTTGAATCTATTTCTTCTGTCTGTGTGTGTTGGTCCACAATACATAAAGCACCTGAATTTCATCTGATGTATGCTGAGTCCAAATTTCTGTCATGATCAATGTAATGGTAATAACATAGTTAGCATATGGTAACATATGGTAGTAACACTCAACGTATGACCAAACTTACCAATAGCCTTCCACACTGACATAAAGCAAGCAGCTGTGATGACAGCATACATGCCATTGCAACAAGCAGAGCCTTGCTAGTCTCATATATGGTGGAAACGTATTTGGGCAAAAACGGGAGTGGCCCTTCACAGCACAGGTCTGACAGTGTCAATGTATGAAATTGTATTTGAAAAGGGAGGTAAATTCAGGGTTTCACACATGCGGGAACAGTGCACATGTTCTGCAGCAAAACTGTGTTAGGAAAGTATGATAATTTTCAGTGTGGCATCTGTACCTCTCCAGGTCGGTGTGTGGCAGCAGGTCATAGCAGCCCTCAGTGTAGTCGTTCTGCAACGTCTGGCGGTCAGGGAAGTAGTCGGTGGTGAGCGGCAGGCAGGCGGGTGTGGTCAGAGACTTCCAGTCCACCCCCACTGTGCAGCAGAAGCTGGGCACTGTCGGGGGGGCAGACAGCAGCAGGGCTTCAGGAGCACACACATACACACACACACACACACACACACACACACACACACACACACACACACACACACACCCACACACACACACACACACAATCAAACCCCTGGGCTCACACTCAGGGCTCGCCGCAGAGCATCTGTCCCGCTC
>OMLF01043470.1:11312-21329 GCA_900302615.1 Holocentrus rufus
GACTGATGCACACAAACACACACACACCCACACACACACACACACACACAGACACACACAGACACACACAAAACACCCCCAAAGCAAATACGAATACATGTACCCAGAGTGGTACATGT
Organism: Holocentrus rufus; assembly: GCA_900302615.1. NCBI lineage: Eukaryota > Metazoa > Chordata > Actinopteri > Holocentriformes > Holocentridae > Holocentrus > Holocentrus rufus. The sequence continues at coordinate 11,432 of OMLF01043470.1, forward strand.
GTGTGTGTGTGTGTTTGTTTGTGAGAGTGGGGAGGGGAGTGGGGGCAGGAAAGAAAGGAATGAACAGTGACGAGATGTGACATAAAATGGAGAGGGTGGACAGATGGTGAAGAACAGTCAGACAGACAGGTGGTTTAACAGCGACAAGCAGAAGTTAAAAAAAAAAAAGAAAAGAAGAGAGAAGGAGGGGAAGAAAAAACAGTAAAGTGTTACTTTCATTGGCTTCACTGCGCCTGCTGCTGATTCCTGAGGCGCTGGACATATCAGATGATCAGATCAACGCATGCAGACTGTGACGGTAAGTGTAAACAATCTGTGAAAGGCAGCACTCACAAGCATGAGATAAGTCTGTGCAGCGTAGCATAAGACTGGTGAAGTGACAGAGTGCATCAAAAGCAGAGACATCATGCAAACAGACAAAATGTGAAGAAACAGTGCATTGAATATACTGTGTGCAAGAAAGATCTATAACACCCGAAGCACCAATTTACAATGAATCAAAATGAACGGATCATTGCACACTACACTTGCTGTCGGACCTGTGCTACTGTGGAAGGCTTAGAAACTGGTATGTCACTTGCTGACTTTTCTCAGAAATAAGACAGTGTACCCTCCTGCTGGCAACAACAAAACATTGCTAGAGACAAGGTCCAGCAAGCACAGCCCTGGCTTTTCTAGTTTTTGTACACACAGGCCATATCACAATAGAACCACTACGGACATTCAATTAGAGGATTTTTATAGCGGCAGCAGCAGTTAAGACAGAGAGCAGCGGGAGACTGAAAGATACTGAAAGAAACAAAGAGAGAAAGAGGGAACACAGGGAAGAGCCGTGGGTCACCCAGAACCACCTGACCTGTAAGCCTAGCTCTTTTGTCTCTTTAAACCTGCGACTCATGGATACACCCAGTGGAAAAAGTAGGCAGCCAAAGCTGAATAAGCCCTCGAGTTTACTATCCCATAAAGGCTTATTACAATCATCTGTTTGGTGGTCAAGGAGTCTACTACCAAACAAATTGTAGTTATGGCCACATGACAACATTTGTGAGTTCAATGTCTGACAAAGTGTCTTGATTTTCTTAAGGGCAAGACAGACTCACTTGGATCGGCCCCACTGAAGGAGAAGTCCTCAAATGAGTTGCCAGGGTTGGTAAGAGTTCCTGTGTAAGTATCAACATTAAATTAAGGGGGGGATTAATGGAGTGCAGTTAAGACATTTTCATTTGGTCTTTCGTCTTTGGTCCAATGTTTTGGGCAAAATACCCTTTTCCCAACTTACCCAGATCAAGACAAGATGTTTGATACCATTTTCACCTCTGTATGTCCACTGCTTTGATCTGATGGGTAGCATTTCATGTTAGCTTAGCATACAGGAGTCATTAGCCTTGCTCAGTCAAAGTGAAAAAATAAACCTTACGGCAATTTCAAACCTGTCTGTAGTGTATCAGTGTATCATATGTATTACATGGTAATGAAACTTGTTTTATCAATAAAAAAAAAAAGTGTCATTTTAGGAGAAGGCCATCTATAGCTGCTACCATCTGACTTCTCCTAAAATGACTCCCTTTTTTTAAAAAAAGATTCCAAGATGTGTATTTCAAATACACAATACATTGTGTAAATAAGACAGCTCTGGATTTGGTGTAAGGTTTATTTTTTCACTTTGACGGAGCTAGTTAATGACTCCTATAGATTCAAGTCTTTATGCTAAGCTAACATGAAATGCTACTCATCAAAACCAAACCACTGGATGTACAGAGGTGAAAATGGTATATAACATCTCGTCTCATTCTGGGTAAGTCGGAGTATTCCTTTAATAGTAATATTAAATAAACAAAAATATACAAATATCTAAGCCCTATAGTATCACAGTTTCTGATCAATCTACCAAAAACGCAGTCTCCATACGTAGGTTATTACCCGTTTTCACTTCTGACTTCTTTTGTCTTTACTGACTGCTCCTGCTGCTCCATGCTAAACCAGGATTTCTACTGATTTTGGTGTCTGTGTTCTCATCATTACAACAGGTAAGTTGACCAACAGGCCAACTTCTCCCAAAAGCTGTGATGTGCATATTTAAGGAGGCTGCTGCTATAGACCTGGCGTACCGGAACTGTTGTTGCTTCCTGGACTTCCAGCAAACTCCGCCATCCCTCCACCTATATAAAGCCCGTTCTCTGTCTGTCGAGAGGCTGCTCGCCTGGAATAAACAAAACAAAAAAGTGATTAATTTCGCTGTCTGTGCTTCAATCTTAATGGTTTACACATGGGAAAGGCCTGTTGCTTGTGGGTGGTGTGCCTCACCTTCCTGTAGCCTCGTGATAGGCCAGCTCCAGTAGCTCAGCTGAGGTGTGGACAGGGTCTGTCTGCTGACTGCCCTGCAGCTCTGCCATGTTCTGTCTTGTCTGGTGGTGGATCTGGATGGCCTCTCCAGACGGGCCTTAAACACAACAGTGACACATACAGTAATGTATACTAAAGTCCGCATGCTGCTCAGGTGACCACCTGTAACACAGCTGCGGTATATGCATGAAAATGATGCATGAACCTGGCTTTGGCATGTTTACGCATCCACCCTCTGTTTAGACATGACCAAGCTGAAGTCCAGAGTTCAGTGGTCACATAACCTAATGTAATTTTTGTACAATAACTTTTTTTTGAGAAATCACAACTTTTATGCATCTTTCAGAAAATATAATGGGACCCGATCTTCACTAAAACTGAAAAAACAACAGAGGAAATAGAGGGAGGCGGGGCCGCCTGGCTGCACCCCGCGCTACCACTGTTTGAACGTTTAGAAGGGGGTCGGAAATGGACGGATGATGGACGATGTTTTCACCTTGCATCGATATAATGCATCGTTGATCACTGAATCGATATATTACACCCCTAAGTCCTGAGTATGCTACAAATTTTATTTTTGTGCTGCTGATTTTTGTTGCTAGCTAGCACGAGTGCTACCACTTAAAAAAGTAAGCGTACAGCCCTGACAAGTAAAGGACAGTTAAATTCAATGCTTTTTAAACCCTTTATGAGATACTCTTTAACAGAGTTAGAGTTAAGAGTTAATATTAAGAGTGACTTTTAAACAAATAATTTTTTTCTTGTTAAAATAAGCATTGCAGGTCAGCTTTAGGGAGCAATATGAATGTTTATTAACTAGATGATTGTATGGACTGTTATAATAGTTTCCTTAACATCAATATGACTTGAGTCAATACACGGACATTTTAGGCTACTTTCTGATTTATTACTTTAAATCAATCAATTTGTGGCCTACCAATCAATGAGAAATTGCATGTTGGCACATGAAAATAACACAATGTAAAATTATAAACCGTAGTAGAGAACAAATTTTTCTCCTATTCATGAGTCACTCATTAATTATAGGTTACATTTAAAATTAATGGTAGTTATAGTTATGAAATGTAATCCATAGTCTAGAATAGCTGGTTCAGATAGTGTGGTTAGTCCAGCTGCCCTGTGATCTCTTTAGAATCCAGGGTGCTGTAGTAGTCAGTTGCAGCTGCGACTTTCATTATGTCATCCAGATGTCTGTGTGTCAGCCAATTGCACAGTTTGGACTTATTAATGTTCAAGCCTGCTCGCACAGATATGTTGTCCCAAACATGCACAGTATCTTTGATGTGAAGGCTGTATCTTTGTATAATTTGGTGTCAGGCATTGATAAAAGGATTCCAAACCAACAGACACAAATTTATCCTTCAACAGTGAACTAGACTGCAGTTCAATCAGCTCCATTTGAATTTCCTAACCCCAACCCTTCACGTTTCAATTAAAATAACAATAATATTTTGATTTAAAAATATGTTTTTATATGTTTTTTCCCCGTTTCCTCCAAAACATCTTGCAGGCAAGATGAAATGTACTTGCTGACATCTCTGTGCTATTGTAATAAATCTAACCAGGACTTTTTAGCTGTGACCAGCAGCTCTATAGGTCACTCTGTCAATCGGTCCACGAAATTTCCCCACCCTGTGATGATCACAGTTTTCGCCCTAGGAGGATGAAAACTGACATGGAGGTCAAGGGTGTGTGAAGATGTGTGTTTGTGTTCACACCAATTGGCTGAAAGGGGGCGTGGCAACGGGAGTGGCCAATCATAAAAAGGCACATAGTTTCTAAATGGATTCACAGACTTGCACAAGATTTTGTGGAAAGTTTACTCATGAGCCAAAGGACAGCTGATTAAGTGTTCATGCCGACTGGCAGAAAGGGGGCGTCGCAGTGGGAGTGGCCTATAACAAAAAGGCACAAAACTTCCAAATGGATTCATGTCATATAGCCACACTTTGTAGAAAGACACACACACATACACACACACACACATTTGTCTTGCTATCTTTGCGGGGACATTACATTGACTTCCATTCATTCTCTACAGCCATTCCCTAACCTTAAAGAGCCCCTAATGAGCCCCCGGCCTCATGATCTCAGTAATTTTCAAAACTCTTCCTGATTAAGAAAGTGATGCAGATCACACTGGAAGCAGTGTGGTTACATCTTTTGTATAGGTGAAGCTTGTTCTGACTGAGACTGTGGTTGGTGGGGAACTGCATATGTCACTTTCTTTTTCAGGCAGCGCTTTGACCTTTGATCCTGAGGCCACCGGAGGGGCCAACTAATGCCTAACCCTTACCCTAACACCTAACCTTAACATAACCTAACCCTAATTGTAGCATTAACTCTAACTCCCTGTCTAGACTGCAAGCATCACATCAGTGTCGCGCTCCGTCTGTTGGTAGCGCGCTTTTCAATGCGTAAATCTGAGCAGCCAGTCTTTCTGTGTAGTGTGCAGTTTTCCTTTGATATGTGTGAGTATCCCTGATCTATTTTCCTTCAACACTGATGCATATGATTGACAATTTACACTGAGCCTGCCTGCGAAGTGTTTTCAAATTTTGATTATAGCCATAGGCTTTATTACATAGCCTATGGTTATATGGGACCGTCAAATAGGCTCCCAAAACATGGTGAGTGTAGAGTTTGAAATAACAAATAGCCTAGGTTGCAAAATGTGGATAAATTATTCAGTTCAGTGCCTTTTTTTTTGGGCATGACCTCACATTTAGTGTAAAGTTGGAAAAATAGATTTGAAGCGTAAATAAACACTTCGGGTCGCGTTTACGCCCCCGAGACGCACGGGGCTGGTGCAGACAGCTGCGTAGATTAAAACGAGCGTATCTGCTGCATGAGACACACAAGTAAAAAAACGCGTCAAAAACGCTTGCAGTCTAGACAACTTTAACTAATAAGCCACAATTTGTTTTTCCTTTGTGTGGACCACCCAAAATGTCCTCACAACAATTAATGCCCTCACAGAGCCAGCAGTTTGTCAATAGTTGGTCCTAACAAATATAGAAAGACATGCCCTGCTCCCTATACTTTAGCCACGCCCTCTTTCATAACTTATGAAGGACTTATACACTCTTGTGGGAGACATCACTGCACTCAGCAGAGGTTCTGTTTTCGGTGGAGTGGGTTAGCCTCCCATCTCGTTCTGTTGGTACATCAGTTCATTGGTCTACAAAAATGTATCCATTCACTGGTCCACAAAGCTGTGCTCACACTATAGCTACTACAATTTTCTATGAGGCTGAAATTTTCCATGGAGGTCAAGTGTTTGCACGGTTATGTATTTGTGAATGCATGCACATGTGGATATATGCACATACGTGGTCGCAGCTACTGGAAATTTGTGCTTGTTTCCCACAGATCTTGGAACAGGTAAGTCCAAGGATTTTCTTGGACTATTCTCTACAGGTCAGTATGACATGTAGGTATAAATTGAGTTGGATGATTTTCCCCGCAGATAAGTGTACCGCAGTGTATCAGAATAAAGGCTGGATTATCTTGAATAGTGAGCGTTTGTAAGATCAGAAATGTTGACTCTGATACAGAATGTGACAAAAAGGACAGTAAAAGGGGTAATACTGTGCACACACTCACCTCAATTCTGTAAGTACACAGGTTAACTTAATTTGCAGTCAACCACACCCCAAACTACACTGTTTGTCCACACTACTAGTTTATTTGATTTATAATTTCTTTATTTTCCTTTAGCTTTACATTGTTTTAATGGAGTGCACACATTTTCACACTGTAAAGTTAAAATTAGTAATTTTTTGCGGTTATATTAATTATTTTTTCATTTTTCTGAGTTACCATGTTGGTGGGAGGCATCATCCTGGAGAGGCAAAAGGTGTGGAAAAGGGGCAGATCCTGCTAAATCCTGTGGCCAGCTCATCAGGCCGTACCAGCTCCAGCCATGTCAGAGGGGGATTTAGGTTTAGTTCGGTTTTCCTCTGTATTAGTTTTAGTTGATGTCCATTTTGTTTCCCCCTTATGTGTTAGATGGTTTGGCCAAGCCAGTATATATGTTCCCTCTTGTTTCATTTTGTTAGGTCAGTTTGTTCTGTTAACATCCTTTTTTTTGTTGCTGTTAATTGAGTAGAGTTATATTTTGTTGACCTCTTTTATAGGCCTAGATATTGAGTTCTTGGTTTATATTGTTTTTGCATTTTTGGGTAAATAAAACCCTATCTTTTTCAAACAATCTCCTGTTCTCCTCATTGCCTCACTGCTTGGTCCCTGACACTCTCTATGTGCTGAGTATGTGCACCTGTTTGGGCATCAACATATGACACACTGTGATTGACAGTGAAATGGGTGTAACCTAGCCGAGGTAAAGCATTGCGATAAGCCCGCCACTCATCACTTATTATTGTAGATCCCACTTTAACATGGTGAGCTTTAAGTGGCACCAGATCTCTCCTTCTTCTTCTCTCGACTAAGCGAAGAACAGGCTTTGCATGTCTTCTCCCTCTCGGGTTCACACCTAGCATCCCAAACACCCACTTCTTCCTCTTCCAGCCACCAGCCATTCATCCCCGTCCGTACTGTTGAAAACATAAAATATTAGGAATTATTCTTCTTTAAACAAAATGAATAATCTGTCATTCAATGGTAATGTGCATTACTATCTTGATAATAGTGATTACTGCTTGCCTTTCTTTTGTGTCTGAAGCTCTCATCAACGGTGACAAATTGCTGCCGCCCCCCAATGTACTGGCCCCTTGCTTGCTGATATCTGTCCATCGCAGTAGTGCACACATCTCGCAGCTTTTGAGCCATCTTTGACAGGGTTGCTGAGCTTCCAGAGATGTCATCATTAATCATGTCCACTTGACGTACACGCAGACCTTGTGCAAATCTGATAGAACAAGGCAAATAATTATTATACCACAGTTCTTTTGATCTTTTTGGTTTGATACACAAAGTTTGCATCTACTGCACCCCAGGATATGACAATAGTCCACTACTGTGTAGGAAAAAAAAGCAATAATGATGGAAAATATGTTTTGTGGTATTTTCTACAGAGCTCTGTCAATACATTTGGGACTAATAGGATATTTGTAAAATGCTATTTCTAATATTACAGTTTTTCTCAGTCGCGTTGGTACATTTCTCAGATCAGAATTGAAATTCTCAAAACTACTTGTTCAATCTTCACATCATTGTATCACTTGTGCACACCAAAAAAGCAGTTTCTCTTTTCTTTGAACAAGTTGAAAATGTTCTGGTACATCCATGCAAATGATTATGTACAATTCTCTGCTGTTTCCTACATCATCAAATGCATGTTGATCAAAATGTATTATAATGGGTCTCTGCTGAATAGTCTCACCCCCCACAACATTTAGGCATTAGTTCAACGCATAAATCTTTACATGCAAAATGGTTGAACAAGTTGTTCAACCATGACATAATATGTGAAACATATTTCTATACATTTCCATTAGACTTTTTTTCTAAATCTGTCCTGAACTGGTAAACTGCTCCCAGGTGAATCTTGACTTTCTCTAACAAAGGGAAATGCTTTGAGCATTAGATCAACCAATGATAAACCAGTTTTCTGAAATAGCTCAAAGGTGCATCTCATGAACCATCAACTGGCAAGTATATTTATAGCCGGAGCACAACACAATGTTACAATGTCTGACAATGGAAGGACGAGGAATCGGACAGAGTCAACAGCCAGAGAGAAGAAGAGGAAGAGGTGTGAGGCTGCGTGGCGGAGGAGTTGGGAGGCAAAACAGAGGAAGAGGCAGAAGAGGCAGAAGAGGCCGAGGACATATGCACGTTCCTGATGAGATAAGAGCCACACTTGTAGACCACGTTCTCAATCATGGGATTACTATGGCCGAGACTGGTCAAAGGGTGCAGCCAAATGTTGGGAGAACAACTGTGTCCTCAGTCATTCAGACTTTTCGTCGACAGAACAGGTATGTAATCTAACAATAGGCACTGTACTGTAATATTGTATACTTTCTGTAATGCTCTGGAATACTGAAACTGTACTACAGTATTCCACCCGCATTTTACAATATACAGTAAGTATACTTTATACAGTGACATTTTATCTTACTCAGTTTTGTGTTTTGCATTACTAGATTTTTTCCACATAGGACTGCAAGACAACCTCACAGGGGTGGCAGAGGGCCCCTTTTCACCCCTGAACAGGAGGAGGCTATTTGCCCGTAAAAGTGTTAATGTGAATCTTGTCCTTGCAATCAATCTCCCAGATTTGACTGTCTTATCTGTACACAGTGACACAAGGACTTGTCATTCTGATGGCACTGACATGTTCATTGACACAGATATTTACTTCTGAGAGATGAACTAAGGATTTTGACCAAGAGACTGGCTTTTGCAGGTAATCCATGGTGTTTTGCTATTTGTACGAATTGTTTTGAGAAATGCACTTACTGTTTTGCAAATGTCGAGGATGATTCGAAAAATGTACCAAAGCGACTGAGAAAAACTGTAATTGCCAGAGCCTATAGATTGAGAGAGCCAATTGCCATTGAGCTTCAAGAGGCAGGGTCAGACACTCATGTTGCTCCACCAGGCCTAATGCTGACCAACACAGCATCCCATAAGTAACAGCAATTAAACATATTTCCATAATGAAACTGTTAAGAATTAAAGCTGTAAATTACACCTTTTATCACAATAAATCACAAAAGTGAAATAACTCCAAGCACCTGTTATCGTCATGAGTCTAGAGATGCTCCATAACATAATAATCACAAGCTTTACTACATAGTCTCCAGTTATTGTTTATGACAGCATAGTTATACAGTATTTCTATTGAAATAAACACTTTTCATCATAGACAGACAGACTAAAATCATATGCCTATGCCATAGCGTACCTGTACACAAAGCGCATCCAGTTGAAGAGGGAGACCTTTGACTTGCTGAATATAGATTTGTGTTTAATTGACCTCTTCAGTTTCCTCCCTCTGTGGTTATGGTGTTTGCAAACCCTGAAGATATACAAATAAAGATAAGAATAGGGGTAGTGGCTAGAGCAGTGATTGTCGAACATTTTCATGTCAAGGACCCCCAAATTAATGTGTATTTGGCCATGGACCCCATTTGAAAATATTTTGTGCCAGGAACCCCCATAAAATGTGTGTTAAAATGTTTCAAAAGTGTTTGAATGAATTTCTTTTTCAGTATTTTTTTCTGAAAATAGCACATCTATAAGCTCACAACGTTTTGACGTGTTGTGATCTTGTAGATTAGTATTAAGTAGTGTATTGTATAGTAGTGTATTTCTAGAAATTAATGTTAACATGAATTAAGATATATTGGGCACTCTTAATAGCTCACAATAAAATAAATTTCATTTCATGCAATAAAAATAAAACTTACCATGCATAGTTGTCCACACAAACTGATTCCTTGAATTTCATCTTGTGTTTGCATTTTTGGCATCTCATCCCTCTTCTTAGAAGCCTTTTCTTCTGCATACATTTGATTATTTCTCTGTGTCTTCTTTTAGATTTATTTCTGCCGTCAGTAAGCTC
>OMLF01043476.1:0-10179 GCA_900302615.1 Holocentrus rufus
GGAATGGTTTTCCAACAGTCTTGAAGGAGTTCCCAGAGGTGATGAGCACTTGTAGGCTGCTCTTCCTTCACTTTGTGGTCCAACTCATCCCAAACCATCTCAGTTGGGTTTAGGTCGGATGATTGTGGAGGCCAGGTCATCTGACACAGCACTCCATCACTCTCCTTCTTGGTCAAATAGAAATATAAAATATAAAACAAATTCTGGTTTAACACTTTATTGTTTACTACATAATTCCATATGTGTATGTGCTGGTTGGTGCCTTGCGTGGCAGCCTCCGCCATCAGTGTGTGAATGTGTGTGTGAATGGGTGAATGTGAGGCAAAACATTGTAAAGCGTTTTGAGTGGTCAGTAGACTAGAAAAGCGCTATATAAATGCAGTCCATTTACCATTTATGTGTTCCTTCATAGTTTTGATGTGCTCAATATTAATCTACAGTGTAGAAAATAATAAAAAATAAAAGAAAAACCATTGAATGCAAAGGTGTGTCCATACTTTTGACTGGTACTTTATAAATATGTATATGTGTGTGTGTGTATGTGTGTGTGTGTGTCCAGGAGAAAAAGCCATTTCAACTTCAGGTGGCACCAGATAACCACACTTAGTTGTCTCAGTGAGAACATAATTTGAACCAACTACAGGAAACAACTCCCAGAAAGCAAGGGTTAATGGTATTTGAAGGTAAATCACAGCAAGGAAAGCAGACAAGTCCATCATGCCGAGTTAAAGTTACTGCAACTGGAAATCGATTTGTTTTGACCGTGTTGCCGCTGTTGCCAAAATCTCTTACATTGAATGTGACAGGCTACCAAACCTCTGTCCAATAAACAGGCTACTTGTGAGTCAGTGCAACTTGTGAACATAAACCCGCTTGGCTTGTACTTGGACAGTGTGTACCTAAACAAACCAGATACAAAAACGCCACTAACTAAAGTTTTCAACAAAGAACAGCACAGCCCTGCTAGACATGTAGTGTACATCGAGGACAGAGTGTACAGAGGGAAGATGAATGGATCAAGTGATGTGTGTGATATTGATGTTTTTCTTCTGTGTCTCCTACAATTCCTGAGTGCCTTCCTTGGTGGTTTAAACTATAACTCTCCCGCCTGTGGAAAAATATTACCCCTTGGCAAATGCTCAATATAATTACATTATGTGTAAGAAAAAGCCTCTCAGACAAATGGATTGTTATTGCTAAAAGTGAAACCATTCCAAAAAAAAAACAACTAAGATGCTTTTCTAAATGGGCAAACATTACCTGTGTTATTTCTGTGATTAATTGGTACGTTTCATGAATGAAAACTGATAACAGTTCAAGTCACGTTGAGCTGAATTTTATGCTCCGTGTAAGAGGAACAAGGGATTTACATGTGCAGTTTATCCCCTGCTGACATCCAAGCTGTAAATTGAGGACTATAACCTCGTGCTTACTGTATGCCAGACAACAAAAGATTTTATCACTGTCAAACAGTGCTCTGCCGCCACAGTCAGTGAACCATAAAGCTTCTAGTTTGGTTGTGTCCTAAGAAAATCTGCATAGTTGAGAGATGGAGTAAAGAGCCCGCTGGAAGAGCGCTCATAAAGAAAGCTGAGATTGGGAAGAAAATAAATAAATAAATAAAAGCTCAAATAATTACATGTACAGTATTGATCTTATATCTTATATATATTTTTTCACCCTTCAAAAACTGATCTAAATTACGTAAAGGAATAGTTCATCCCAAAATGTAAATCTCTGGAGTCACAAACTAAATTGTTCTGGTGAAGTCCTTGTTGTAGTTAACAGTCATCTTTTTACTGCTCCAAAAAGATATAGAATGTCAGTCACTTTGTCAATGCCGCTTGTGCAACATGACCAAATGTGCAGCTGTTAGTGTGTTGTCGAAGAAAGCATAATGATGACATAATGAGGTTATTATTGGACAACTGTATCTGCAATCTAATTGTTTGGCTACAAAACATTTAAGTTATGCTGTGCACAAGCCAGAAAAAAAATTGATGGGACATTTTATGCTTTTTTCTGGAACTGCAAGAGGAGTGTTGACTTCAGTATTTCAGAAGTTTTGACTGACAGTGTAAGGGAAGTTTATAGCTACATTTTCAGTTGGGAGTGATCTGCTCCTTAAAGCAACTCCTCCTCTGGCTGCATCCTCGGGGACTCCTTGCCTGTTATATATGTTTGACCAGTCCCATTATTGGTCATCTGTGTGGGTCATGGCCTCTATTAGAGTCAAGACAACCTGAAATCAGCCATGGGTCACCCTTTGATTTTCAGTGCAAATGGGAAGTAAGGACTGTTCGATGTGCATATTATTTTGTTAATACAGGGAACACAGTGGACTCATGATTTAGATATAAATGATAGCCTACTTATTTGTTCTGGAATCCTATTTCCATCACCACTTGTGCACCTATATCAAATGTAGTAAATTGATATCACAAGGAAATTATGGCCTTTCCTATCTGCTTATAATTCATAATTTATTAATTACAGTTACCCCATAAGGTGTTCATCCCACTTAATTATTTCCTCTATGTGTTCACTATACTATGATCTGGCAAGTCCTTTATAAGCCCATCGTAACTGCTTTTAAATGGTTTATTGGAAAGTCATAGAAATACATGTGACAGTGTGGGAACCCTGTAAACAAGTTGCTGAATGTTACTGTTTCTGATTTTAAAGTAGTCTTTGTCTGATTGCTTCTGCAGAACTACAAGGACACCCTGCAGACTCAGGTGCTGGAGCTGGCAGGGGACCGACTAGACCCAGTCAAGTTCGGAGCCCACCTGTCGGAGGGGAATCTGAAAGACTTCCAAGAAGAGCAGATAGGCCAACTGTATGAACTCATGCTGGAGTCCACCAAACCCAGCAGACAGTTTAATATCCAGGAGGACAACATAAAGAAATGAAGCAGCTGCAGCAGGCTGCTGATGTACCAAACACCAATGGGCGAGGAAGAGGACAAAGACAAAACTGCAAGAATGGCTGGCAGTTCCTTCAGACAACTAATAAAGACACTAAGTGCTTCAGATGAAGAAGGTGAACCTGGAGTAGAGGCTTTTAAGAAGATTTGATTCTATTAAAGTAGTCTGTAATATCTGTGTTCATGTCTTGCTGTATCTGTGACAATAAAAGAGGTTCTTTATGCTTCATTGTAGTCACAAAATGCATTAAGGTGACAGTAATTAGGTTCCTTTGTCAACCTTTTTCCATTAATTTTTAGCTCATCAAAGGTGCATAGATGTGTCTTCTCCATACACTTAAATTCAAGCCTGTAATTCCTCTCTGAGCCTCACTGGTAAACTTGAAGTTTTTGGCGTGTAACCCTCACATTTGTTAATGCAGTCCAGTTTCACCAAGAGTCATGCATTACAGTTACAGCTAAATTCAGGCATGCACCATATGAATGTATTGATAGCTGGTGGGAAACATTGGTTGGTCAAGGTATGCTGGTGCTTTCAGCCAACCCATGATCCACCTGCATTATAGTTCTCACTTTCTGTTCAGTTGTATTTTTGTTCTCAGGACTTCAAGAAAGTCTTGAGGACAAAAGATATTGAGTCAGTGTTTGATATGGATTTTTGTGGTTTGATTGCATTTCTATTTATATAATCAATCAATACTTTACTAGTTGCCTAGGGACATCTTGATCAGATTCCACACATGCATGTATGATTAGTATATTCTTTTTATCCTGGATGTCAGTGGATAGTTTTAGTATTCAAAGATGGTACAAATGCTGATGTTTCAGAAGCTGTTGCACCCTGACAAGATTAAAATTCTGTGGGAAACACTGGAGAACTTGGATTGTTTCTTAATCAAAATGTTTAAATTTAAAACATGATGCAGCCTCACACCTTAGCAACCCCGACAGTGAGAACAACTCTTTAGATTTTTCGGAAGTTTGAAGAATTTAATTTATGATGTCCATAAAGTGTATCCTCAGACCTCGACTGTTTCTCAGTGTGGGGTGGAGGTGGTGAGAAATAATCTTTTGTTAGCCATTGTTTGTGAGTCCAACTTTTCTTGCCTCCTGCTGATTTGGATAACTTTTTGTACTTTGGTCTTCAGTTTTGTTCTTAACTTTCTTTGTGCAGAGAACATTTCCAGTTGGTGACCATAATGACTCAAAATTAACTTTGGAAAGTAGAGCAAATTTATGGCATCTCAGTTAGTGGGGATGGGATCCTCTTATCTGTTGCAGTCACCTTTAAAAATTAATTGGAAAACGGTAATTCCTTTTCCCTTGAATTTACACAATACAAAAACCTAAATGCGCGTTCCATCTCAAGAAATCCTAATTGTCTTCTAACTGGTACTTCAAGAGGTGACAGGTTTCACAGCCCGAGATTATCCACCTACTAGAGCAGACATAAAGAGAAGTAGTCTCTACTGAGATACACATTACACAAAAGCATCAATAACACCCAGTCAAATTAAAAACATTTCACCTGGCCAAAGCCTGTTCCAACAAGCAAGAGGAAAAAATGTGTGTCCACTGGGAGACAGCGTGGCATATATGGGTGGGTGGGTGAGGGTTATTTTCACTACTTCTTCCTCACCATAAAGCAAGGTCGTGTCGAGAAACTCGCCCAGGGCCAAAAATCAATGGCTCCACCACAGCTTCATTTACTGTATTATGTGAGCTGAATTCACTTGAAGGAATAATACCCAAAGCCTTAACTTGTTAATCAATCGGAATCAATTTGAAAATACACAGCTCCTATTGACCACAGTGGTACACAACAGTAGCAGTGCCAAAAGGCAAAAGGGAAATCCTAATGATGAGTTCTGAGGGTATTCTGTAGTAGACTGAAGGTGAATCCTGCCATAACAAAGGTCAACATACACAAGTATTGGTAGGTCTGCGGAAGTAAATGGCATTTTCCCACTGGCCACAGAGTGCCTGGAATATTATGTACATGAGTCTATTGTATTGGATGGTTCTCAGTCCAAGTGGAGTGTAAACCAGACCGAGTATTATCGTCATCATCCACCAAGATTTGAGGGTTCCTAAAAGTCAATAAGAAACAACCTTAAACAGAGTAACAACCCGGTAAAAAATGGGCATTATATTATTTATATTGTCCTTGAGTATCATTGTCATCATCCACCAAGATTTGAGGGTTCCATAAAAGTCAGTACTAATAAAATGGGGTTTCTACAGTATTACAGTATTTTCTACAGTAATCCATTCCAGCAGGACTGGGTGGGCTTTGGTTCCTCTTGTAGGGTAACAATATTGTCTGGACTCTAATAAAACCAACCAACTGTCCAGCAAAGAGAAAATACCCTGCTTGTTGGAACCGAAAGAGCTACGGGTCTTACAAGTACTGCAACACAGCAAATGGTTCTTTATGGTAAGCTAACATTCTCAGTTGCTAAAAACTTAAGCTTTGGAGGCTTGTAGTAGTAGAGTTGATGTCTTTCTCGTGCTGCAACAATACGTTGCAGCACTAGAAATATTTTCATAGCTAACTGTATAACTCACTCAGAAAACTTAGAAACTTGGAAAAAGTCCATGTCTAACGTCATGGCTAGTTAAAGCTCCTTATTACATTGAATCACTCTGCTAGCCCTTACGTCTCCTGACATAACATTAGACTGGTTGAAAAAAAAGTTATATAAAAGTTAATATAGTGGATTAAAAGTTATCATTATTATTAAAGTTTTTATAGTGGATTATCCATGAACATGAGTGCCATACTCACAAGCCAACTGTTACAACCGTTTGTTGAACCTAGTGGAGGATAACAGGTGCAGCTGAAGATTCAATCAAATGTGGGCAGGAGGAATAAAAAGGTTGTGTTCTGATTGGATCACTCAACTCAAAAAAAAGCTTTTAATCCATCCTCAGCAAAACTGCTGAGGATGGATTGGAAATGGAAATGGAAATGTCATGGAATTTGGCATCATGGCCACAGTGGCAACCCTGTTGCCATCTCTAAAAGGGATAGATGCCATTATTTTAAAATTTGTGCAATTAGTAAGACCAGAGGCAACTGAAATAAAGTTCAATGCCTCATGGTGTTTGCCTGGCTTCACCCTGTAAACCCCAATTAACCCTTTAAAGTGTAGGTGTATGACACATTATCTAGTATATGTAATATGAATGCTTTCGGGGAAATGTTGAAAATCAAGGATAGTTGCAATTTTTACATTTTTAAGTTTTATTACAATCAGTTCATTAAGATCCACACACTATTATTGCATTTTATTTTCGGTAGAGATCAAAGTAAAAACTGCCCCAGAGTTAATTCTCTAGTACCTAATGAAATTAAGCTGAAACTATAATCAGGGTTCCCAGGGGCTTTGAAAATCCTTGAAAGTTTTGTGGATTTGAGAAAAACAAAATAAGGCCTTAAAAGCAAGTTGAAACTGAATGGATGGCCTTGAAAGAGCTTGACTGTTTTTAATTAATTAATCAGTTTGCCTCAGCTATCTGAATCAACATTTCACATGCTGTGGAAAACTCTGGGATGGAGGTGGACAGATTTAAATGGATTTCACCATGATGATGATTATGATGTTTAATTCTGTCAATTTTGGGTCCTTGAATTTCCCCAAAGAAGGTTTGGGAAGTGATTGAAAAGTCACTAAATGTGATGTCCAAATAAACATGGGGACCTTGAAGAATTCTCTCTTCAACTAACTTAAGTAATCTGCATATTTTGACAGAGTTGAGGAAAGAATCCTCTAACAGTGCTCATGTCAATGTACTGATACACTCTGCCCATTCTAAGGTATTTTTTAGCACTATGTAGAGAAGACAGGGTCTACCAACACATTACTCACTGCCTTGACCAGGCATGTGAAATATTACAAAGCGTTTCTAAGTTGATTTTGTTGAATATTTTGCTGCTGTTTGATACTTTGAACCCATTCAGTTTCTTTAATTCACCTTATCCAGTTCAGTTTGATGCATACCCTGACTTTTCCGATGATGAAGGTGACCCAAGGCCAACAACACATGCACACACTCTGACTCATACCTAACAACCAACAAAGAAACTCGGCTCTATCTCAGATAAAATCTTCAGATTCATGTTGGGAAGTTTCATATGGGGTCTAAACTGTTACACATGTAGAAAGCCAGAGCAAAAGTTGAAAAATTGCTGCTAGTGAACATGAATAAATATCGGAATGCATTTCTTGAACTGTGACAATTTAAAATCACTGGAGAGTTTGGGGATTTGATAAAGACCACCATGGTTAAAGGAATACTCCATAAATATGCCATAAATATAAAGACTTGACGTCTACAGGAATCATTAGCCCAGCCCTATCAAAGTGAAAAAATAAACCTTACGGCAACTCTGAAGCTGTCTTATTAACAGTCTTCATGTGAAGCTAACATGGAATGCTAACCATCGCAGCCGAAACAGTGGACGTACAGAGAACGGTACCGAACATCTTTTCCCAGTCTGGATAAGTTGGAAAAAGGGTATTTTGCCCAAAACTTTGGAGGATTTGTTTTAAGAAGCAGTCGTCCTATGTGAAGAAAAGCATCCCATGTCATGGTATTTTTTTTCCCTGTAACCTCCGTCTCATGCTTTCACTAGGCAGGATTACACTAGCACAACCAAATCCAATTCTCTTCCCACAGTATGTACTGAATGCAGTAACTGCCTCTATCTTTTAACATGCTGTGTATCAAGTGCTGACTGGAAGGCATGTCATTGTTCTTGGTAGCTGCAGTTCACCAGTATGGTTGTACAAACTTAATTAAGGTGTGACATGATTGGTTTTCATTATTAGCTTGTGTATTTTCTAACATTATGACTAACCTTACTCAAGCGACTATGGCTAACTACGGTTCATGGCAAACTTGACTATTCACCCTTCAATCCCATGTGTGGAGCGTGGATTTTGCATTCATGGCTGTAGAGTACATCTTCAGACCGCATGGTTCATCAGCTTGATACATATTTGCCTATTTTACCTGTTCCTCAATGGGCCTTTGATTCTGCCTGTGCACCGCTCTTTTTGGAGCAATTTGTCAGCCAGTGGCAACAAACACATTACTCTCAGCACACTGGGTAACCGGATGGTTGCTACATGTCTTTGGTGTTCTTACTGACCCTTCACACAACTGGCATGGTCTCTAGCATGTGCTGTTTGAACCCAAAGGTCAAATCCGCAACACTGGAACATTCCAACAGACCCATCAAATCACTACTAAAAGATTTCTTTTAAGCTATCATCAGTACCTCAAGAAATTGTTTACATGTGAATCAAATAAGAGATTCCAGATCAAGTTGCTGATCCATGTCCACCTTGGCCATGGCCACAGCTTAGGATCAAAAAGAGTGTCTAGATCCAGCAAATGGCCTCTCTGGTCTTTCATACTTGGGTGAAATTCTTAAAAAAAGAAAAGAAAAACACTCAACTGTGATATCAGGGTAAAAGAAAAATGCCACACTGCTGAACAGTTTAAACAACTTGGGGATTTTGTGGAGAGATAAGCAAATGTTGTCCCTGACTTATTTGGAGATATAAAAGATATTGCACAAAAAAACACAGAAAACTAAGAAGATTCAGACCACCAAAATCCCCCAAATTAAGCTGTATAATAGTAACCACAGTCAAAGCATCATGGCCAAGGAAACACTTAACTGGCCAGTGGTTTGTTCTTCAAAAGGAATCTCAGCACTGATGCTTGTGAGCTGCTCAGGAAAAGAAAATATGAGAAAGTTGACCACTTCAAGACAAGTGGCATTGTTCTGAATGAATGAATAAAGGTTACCTGAACAAAAACTGTAGAAAGTGCTTAAGCTGCAAAATATCCCAGACTACACTGAGAATAAGCCAACGGAAGACATTAAGAAAGAAAATGTATACATTGACAAAGAGAAAGTGTCAAAGAGTAGTGCTCTTGTTTCTGGAAAAGCCTCTTCATTCTTGGGTTGTTGATAATCAGACCTTTTCAATCATCCCAGTGCAAGCTGTCAAACAATGACATCTTTGTGCAAACCAAAATCTTCATGGACCGAAGGAGTACTACAAGTTTTTGCACTGAAGCTGTAAGGACACTTCTACATGCAACAAATGGAAAGACAGAAATCCTATGGGGAACTCAGGGCAAGAGAAAATTAGCTGCACTGATTGGATATCTGGCCTTGAAATCTCAAGTATTGAGGAAAAAAAAGCTTCATTTAACTTCTACCTTTTTATACCCAAAAATGAAATTCCAGGGACCAAAGAGCCAAAGAGCATATTCCTATAGAAAGCAATAAGAAAATTTAACATCTTGAATTAAGTGAAATTCAAATGCAGTCATTTCCTGGGTAATGTAATTGTCAAAAGTCACAGAAACTACGATGAGGCAATACAGTAAGAGGGAAAAGCAGGGTACCTACCTTGTCATTGTGTTCGACATCCAAGGCAAGGCAGTCAGTTGACAGAAGTACCCAAAATCACAAGCATACTACTCATGAGTTTACTTGGCATCTCTACTTAGATTCAGACAAGAACCATCCATAAAGATCTGGATGAATAATGAGTGACAGTATACCTCTTCAGACCAACTTCCTCTGCTAGCTGTGCCAGACAACAAAACAACATGCAAAGTTATCTACCAGAAGCCATCGCAACCATCATGAAGAATTTCTAAATGTTTGAACGACTATTTGAAACTAGAAAGGTGCATTTCCTGAAGAAAATGCGGGTGATTGCTGTCAAGCAGTTTTGGTTGATACACGTTGCTAGGACACTAAAAATAAACACTGGGGTGTTTCTTGGTCATTACTATAGTGTTCTGGGAGGTTGCTAGGCTGTTCTGGGCAGTTGCTATGGTCGCAAGGGTGTTGCTAGGCGGTTACTATGGTGTTCTGGATGGTTGCTAGGGTGCTCTGGGTGGGTGCCAGGGTGCTTCGGATGGGTGTCAGGGTGCTGCAGTGATAGGCTGTGGTCACAGAGGGCATTAGGAGAGATAGAGAGCTGCGTGTGTATCTGGGTCCCAGCCTGTGTCTGTGGCAATTAGCTACGCTCCCTTGCTGCTTCCGAACATTCCACCATTCATTTTCTATGGGGCCAAAAATCGCAGTTTTTCTGGAATTGCGAAAAATCGGTGCATCGGATCGCTTAGCTATATACAAGCACACCTCACTGGATCGGGCGGACGTTTTACAGTTCGTTTGGTGCCGATAGCTCGAAAACTGTGGGAGGAGAAGCACG
>OMLF01043481.1:0-10876 GCA_900302615.1 Holocentrus rufus
AAAGCAGAGCAGACAAAGATTTGATGGTCTTCCAGAACTTCTTTGGGTTTTTGAGGCTCTCCAGTGTTGTAGAAAAATAAAATTCTGATTTTGCTTTACGAAGCAGGGAAGTAAATTTATTTCTCAATTGTCTAAAATTCAGCCAGTCCGCTTCTAATCCTAACTTGCGTGCCCTGGCCCAAGCAGCATTACGCTCATGCATTACATCTGACAGATCTGTTGAAAACCACGGATTATCACATCCTTTAACTCTAAATTTACGGAAAGGGGCATGTTTGTTCACTATACTTAAGAAGCTTTTATGAAAATATTTCCAAGCCAGTTCAACGTTATCAAAAAGAGCAATTCTATCCCAATTGAAAAGATACAAGTCATGCAGAAAAGCTTGCGTCTCAAATAATTTCATGTTACGTTTTTCAACAAAACGAGGCTTACTTTTTGGAATCCTTGTGTCTCGTACTACTGCAATCACACAATGATCACTCACATCATTGGGGAAAACACCTGATGCAACAAATTTAAAAGGCATATTTGTAAAAATTAAGCCAATGAGTGTAGATTTTTGAGGGCATTTGGGATTTGGTCTTGTAGGTGAGTTAATTAATTGTATCAAATTTAAAGATTCACACTGTGCTTTCAACGGATCAGACACAGATGTGAGCCAATCCCAGTTCAAATCACCAACCAACACTATTTAATTGTATTTCAGTTGTGACAGAAGCTTCACTAGAGTAGATAGTGAGTGACTAGGAGCAGATGGAGGCCTATAACAGCCCACTAACGTAATATGGTGATTTCTGGACAATTCGATTTCAAGTGCTAACAGTTCAAGTTCTTTACTTACTGACTCAGAAAGCACTAATTTAACATCAAAGTTCTGCTTAATGTATATGGCCACTCCACCACCTTTTCTTTGTCGATCAGTGCGATAGACATTGTAGCCATTAATGTAAATATCTTTATCATGCACAGATTGTTTAAGCCAAGTTTCAGATAAGACTACAATCAGCATTTGTTGAGTCTATCCAGATCTTTATCATATCCAGTTTAGAGAGTAAACTCTGAACATTGATATGAATAATCCCAAGACCAGATCTAGCTTTAAAATCTGCAGGTGTAAAACATTGCGCAGGTGTGTCAGGGCCTGGATTAGTTTCAACATTTCCTGAGAGCAATAACAATAATACAGCTAAAAATCCGTCCTTTGTGTTACCATCTTTTAAGTCATCCTTTAGTTGACAAAATAGTGTTCTCACTACAGGGGAGGTTGCAGTAACAGTAAAATAATCTTTCAAAACACCTTTGGTCTTTAACCTGAACAGGTGAAGTCGGAGGTTCCAGGATGTGAGGATGCGTGCAGGCAGGCGATTAAGGGCCTGATTTAAGGTCAAATTTGTCTGGATCACGCTCAGAGGAGAAAAACCATGTAGGCTACTTAATTTGGACTGTTATATGGACCGGACTCTTGACTGGGATATAAGGTAAGAAGATTTTTTTAAGCTGCTGCCGCGCATAACGCTTGGTTATCAGAGTGCAATGTGTGGCTGATCGCGGGCTGCTGTCATGCAGTTACGTGTTTTGTCTCTCAGCTGCAGTAACTTCATCCATTTAGTATCACTCTGTATGCTTTTAAGCGGTCCAGTTTCAGCTGCGTACACAGTGATTTGTTGGCAGCTTCTCTAAGTTTGGTTGTTTATGGTTGATGATCACGTTGATTATTGCCTGGTGCTGTATTAAGTCGTGTGTCCATTTACTTGGATGTGCACCGGCCTCTCTCTCTCTCTCTCTCTCTCTCTCCATCCCTCTCTGTCTCTCTCTCACTCACACACACACACACACAACCATACACACACACCAGATTGTCGCTTCCCCCACTCACTCCTTATGGACTATTCTTGTGACATTTTTTTTTTCCAGTTGGGATGGGGCAAATTATAGGGCTAGTCTAGGGCCTAAATTTTAGATTCGTGCAGGGTTCTAAGATATAGACACACACACACACACACACACACACACACTTTTTTTAACCTGTGCTTGCTCGCTCACATTGTAAACTGTCCTGGAAGCACCATCTGAAACCATTTGGGGTAAAGGAGTGGCTCAGACTTGCATGAGTATAGCAACTTTCCCCTGGGAAAGGTGTGTATGTGTGTGTTTCCCCCCAGATGGACCTGAACACAGTGTGGCAGGTGTTCCTGCCAGAGGCTTTGGGTGAGAAGGACAGATCATAACAGCTTTCACACAAACACCCTGAAACCTGGTTGGATATTACAAGGCTGTGCAAGGTTTCCAGGCATCTGCTGTGTGTGTGTACGTGTCAATGCATGTGTCGTGTGTGTGTGAAAGAGACAAATTTTAACAGCTTTCATGCAAACATACGGGAACCTGGTTCTATAATATAAACCCAGGTAAGAGCTTATATCGATAGATGGATAGACAGACAGAAAGATAGATAGATAGATAGATAGATAGATAGACACATAGATAGATGTGTGTGTCTACGTGTATGTATGAGAGAGAGAAAGAGAAGATGACAGATTCTAAGGGCTTTCGCTGAATACCTGCTCAATTATATAAAGCTATATAGACATCTGGCCTGTCATTTGTCATTTTGTGTGTGTGCGTGCTTGTGTTTGGATGTACAACAGTGATCCCATTTTAATCATATTGCCTTCACCTACGTG
Organism: Holocentrus rufus; assembly: GCA_900302615.1. NCBI lineage: Eukaryota > Metazoa > Chordata > Actinopteri > Holocentriformes > Holocentridae > Holocentrus > Holocentrus rufus. The sequence continues at coordinate 2,685 of OMLF01043481.1, forward strand.
TATGCGTAGGTGCTGTGTGTGTGTGTGTGTGTGTGTGAGAGTGTTTATCTGAGTGTTTATCTATCTGAACTCGTGCCTGCTATCGTGTCATTTTTGCTCATCTTGCACTTAAGCTCCCGTTTATAATCCTTCAAAGGCTTGTCAGTCCAGAACGGCACAGCTAAATGTGATGTGACACTTTAATAATCACCCAAAGAGCAGGACGTAGGTGTGCCTAAAGGATTAATGTTACACTGAATATTTCCATACACACTCACTGATACGGGTTACATAGGTGAAGAATGCAGTGAGTGGGAGGCTATTTGTGTGATGGGGGTTACATGGCTTACAGGTGCCAGAGCCCGAATAGGAAACGCACAAGGAGTACAGATGACGCTGGTGTCGGTACAATATGTATTGAATAGCCAGCACATACAACATCTCTCATGAGGGCTTTATAGAGCTTATAGACACCCACCTATACAGATCAGAGAAGGACAGGGGATATATGTTAATACTACAGCAATAGCCACTGGAGAGTCTCCGCTATGCATCTGTGCTGCAGTAGTGCTGCAGTGGCCCTGGCAATTCAACATTAGCTTCCATCCTACATAAAATGAGACCTTAAACAATGGAATCACTGTTTTCTTACACAGATTGTTAGAATGGGCAGCATGGATTTGGGTATTCTTAGTTGTACAGAGCTTGGAAGTACCACAAAGCCTATCAACTCAGTCTTAAAGTCTTATTTTTCTTAAACAGATGGTAAAATAAAAGATGTCATTTTTTATGTCATCATTGGGTGTAGAAAATATGAAACTGAGAATCTGAAGTGTTTTCTATACAGAGAGAGGACTGTCAGTTGAATTGCTCTTCTTGAGTCAAGCCAGCAGTTTTGCTCGGGATTAAAATGTATTTTCACATGTATGAGTAGAGCGATCCAGAACACACCTGAGTTTTTCTTCCTCCTGCTCCTTTTTGATTGACTCTTCAACTGCACCTCCTCCACTGGGCACAACAAATAGTAGTAACTGTATGTTAGCCTGTTAGCATATTGATTTTGTGCTGTTCTTGGATATAAATCCATAATTTTTCGGATGTTTCGGAAGCAGATAGTGTGTGTTCAAAAACACTGGCTTGCTTTTTTTCTATGGAGAGTGTCTGGCTATAGACTTCAGTGTAAAAACACTGAAGTGTAAAAAACAGCCTGTTGGCTGGACTGAGTATTTTCCACAGCTGATGTGAAATGGAGGTGAAGCACAGAGTAACAGAGATCTATTTTGATCAAACCTTTACATCAATAGTCTAACCATTTATTGTTGTTGAGGCTGTTACATTTAATGAATGTGGAAACGCTGTGATGGTAATATTTTTCTCTCAGCAACAACAGCCTTTTTTCAGTCACACGTGTCACATTTGCACACTGGAGTTTTTACTCACATATGTGAATGAAATGCTCTCACTGTAGAGTCCTGTCCACCAACAAACTCGCCGACTCTTTCCTCAGAAGTGCATGCTAGCTCAAGATGCGTTCCCAACGGCACTGAAAGTAATGAATGAGCTCAGCATGAGCGTGAACTCTGTGCTCTGGCCTCAGCGGTGACGTGACCAGCCATGTGACGTCAGAACCAATCACGGACAGGGGGAGGGATCAGAAGGAGAAAAGACACAAGACAAAGTTTGTCTGTGATGTTGTGCACAAAGAAAGAAAACTACAAAGGATCACAAAGCATACCATGACGAACTCCAAAGTACCTCAAAGAAATGCAAACTACCTCAAAGAACTACACACAAAGCACCATAAAGAAACACAAAGTACAACAGTGTATCCCAAAGTGCGTTATATTTTGTGGCAATTGGTAGGAGCTGGCACACTTAAAAATGTGTAAACACACATACTCATGTCGATCTTCATCACCATTTTCTTCATCAGTATAGTATTGAGTCTTAAAATCGAATTTTTCACTGGTGGAAAATGTCTGCCAATAGGGGTAAGAAAAATCTACTACTGACAATATATCTCGAAATGAAACAGGCCACTCGAGCTGATCATTGATATTGTCACTTGAATGAAACTGATATAGACATGTGAAATTATCACACCCACTGTTGGAAAAATAAACAAATAAATATGATTTTAGGGCTGGCCCAGCACTTGAGTGAATCACTTTTAAAAATTAGAGTTACTGTTTTGCAGTGAGCACATCCCTGCTTCCTCATAGGTGGGTACAGTAACCTAGTTTTCAGCGTTCATCTGCCCTCTAAATGAATTAAACCATCCTCTTTTTCTTTTCTAATTGAAATCCTCTTAGTTTGTTCTTTTTTTAATGGAGTAGAAGCAGATGTTAATTTAAAATCAGTCTATAAAAGGCTGAGAGGGATGGAGAGGAATCCCTGAGAGAGCAGAAAACTGTGTGTGTATATCTATGGTGGGTATTAAGGGAGGAGGATATGGACTGCATGTATATCTGCAGGTTTCTTTTGAAGCCAAAGCTGCCAAAACCAGCATATAGGAATTTAAATGTTACAGCAATGAAAACAAATTGTGTGTGTAGCTATGTTGTTTATTAAATTACTAACCCTGTTCTGCATTAATTTAAGAGTTGGCCGTGTAGAGCTAAGAAACCTGTGAAATTTCATGATGAAAAAGTAAGACCTCTAACGTCTGGATTTATTTTATTTTATTTCAGTGAGGGGAAAAAAGGAGATATGAAACAGATAAACCTCAGCGGCCATTTCCTTTCCTGACTCTTGTCCATCATACAAGTTCACTGACGGGTTACAGCCGTATTGTATTGCATCCATGCTACGTGCTGTGACCTCTGAACCTTGACCTTCTTACCATTGCATACTTGTAATGTTTGTTTATCTATGAATTTAAGCCAACAGAGGCTTTGTAGTCATGCCTGATTTCTTCTCCAAAATGGCTCTATAGAGGCTTTGCAGCTGTGTAAAATCTCCTGGCAACCATGTCTGAAGAATCTGGCTGTGCACCAATAAATGTCTAGGTAGGCCTATATAACAACCAGGCTTGAAAATGAGGTGAATGGCTTCCTGTGGAGTGGAGTACATTCATTTGGTGATGTTCTAAATGAATAGACTGTTGAGGTGATTTCTTTTGAAATGGAGTTACTTTAACACACTGACCTGTCTTGTCTTTTGCTTGTCTTTTGCTTGTCTTGTCCACATCATCAAGTACGCTGATGACTCAACCATAGTGGGGTTTGTCAGCTTGTCAGTGACACACTAAAATGGTGCTTTCACCCACTGAAAAAGGAGCTTATGCACTCTCCCAAGCACATAACTCCGAAAACACTGGGGTAGGTGTTGTGGTGTGGACAGCGAAAATGGTGAAAACAGAGAATCATGACATATCATACAGGGACCTCGCACTGAAACAGTGGCAACATGAGGAGAGGATACGGTAAAAACCACTACAATGATCATAGCAACCACACCGGTAACCATAACGGCATATATTTTTTTTTATCAAGGTGAAATTGTGGTGATAGGAGTTCAATTGTGGGGCCACAGTTCAATACAATGACGAGAAACCCAACTGGTCCTACTCCTGTGTTGATATTTAAAGCTGTGATCGTTGGCTTCATGTATGTTACAGTAATGTAATGATGGATGTAAATGGAGAAGTGTTGTTGATGTTGCTTATAAACGTATGAGCTTTAGAAGAGTCAGCTCAGTTAGCATGAGGAAACTGATACAGTAACTAGCTAACATTTACATCTTCGGGCTCTGGAAGAATAAGCAGACCTCATTGGATGTATTATTTCTTCTCCCAGTAAAAGTACATGAGGCTTATTTGTTAAAAGGAATATATTTGAAATATATTTAGCATATATATTTTAGCAACATTTTGATATGTTTAATTCAGAACTCAGAATCATTGTGTAACTCTTGAAATCTTGAAATTGTCTTTTCAATTCTGTTGAGACAGAGAAGCTAGCTGTTCATGTCTGTTGTTACCCAAGAGCTAAGGACCTCCATTATGGCCACCAGAAACATCACTCAAAAGCCCGCTATTCTACTGTTGCACTCATTTTGAGTCATGCTGGATAAGTCTTAGCTAAATGCTTGAGATGCAGACTGTAAAAGCAGGACAAACAGAAAAAGAGGCAAAGACGAGATGAGAAATGAGAGACATGAGAAAGGGGATATAGATTGTGTATGTGTGTGTGTGTGTTGATCAAATAGCCCAAAATAAGGCCAATGCATGTTACCTCCCCTTGTGTCAAAAGGCGTCCTACTGTAATAATGGATGCTGTTAGCCCTGCATTACAGCTGCTACCCTTCAGATCTACACACACACACACACACACACACACACACACACACACACACACACACACAATCATCTCCTAGGTGGATACAGTAATGTGTTGCCACCCTGCAGGTAGATTGTTAAGCCCCGTGCTGGTTTCCTGTTGTTGACACATCTCAAAATGACCCCCTTACAGTTATTTGCCAGCAACCCCCACTCCAACCATCAACCCCACAGGAACAAAATGTAACATAACATAGTTTAGCATAATGGAATATAACATGCATAGCATGGCTTGGTTGATTTGAACAGTTTTCAAAAATAATTCTGCGTTTTGTATAGGTATAACAAATAACAGTGAACTCTCTCTCATCTATGCGTCTCCATTGTGTTGAATGTACAGTGTCTTGTTTGTCTTTTTTTTCATCATTAGATGAAAGCATGAACTATGACCAACATTGGCAGACACTATAAAGAGCTAAAACAACCTGCCCAGTGCTGCACACTTGGAAGAATCTTCCCATTTTTCTTTTAGATGTTTTCAGAATGTGTTCAGAGTTCAGACCAACCATGTGTTGAGCAGTTAATTAAAATGGTTATTTGGAACATTTCTGCCTTCGTTTGACCTTCTAAAAACAGTGCCATTTGAACTTGGTTGTCACAGATAACCACATTTGATTCATGAAAATATGAATCTCAGCCCTCGAACAAGAAAGCGAATGCAGTGAGAATGTAATCTGAACCAGCTACGAGAAAAGAACCCAAATACCAGGCTTTATGGGTATAAGGAGATGAGATGTTGACGTCATATAGCTAGCAAGGGCCTGCATCATTAAGTGTGTTCAAGACAGTAGCTGGAATATGAAAAGAAGTAATCTAAATAATAGAAAATAATAAAATAATGAAACATTATGGTGTCATGGTTCTGTTCTTTGGAGTCTTGTTTTCTTGGTGGACTTTAGGTTATGGACTTTTTGTGTTTTCGGGATTTAACTTCTGTATCATGGACTCTTGTGTTAACTGTCTGGACTCTTATGTTTCTTGTGTTTTGGTGTTCTGTTCCTGTCCCATTTGATCTGTCTTCCTGTGTGTTTCTGTGTATCCTGGCTACCTTGTGTCTTCACCTCCCCTGTGTGTGTTGTGGGTGTGGCTCCCTCGCTCTCCTCTGGTCCCTGCTTCACCTCCACACCTGCCCTGCATGTCTCGTCAGCCCTGCCCTTGTGTCGCCCATACCTGTTGTTCTCCCAGCCAATCGTTCTCCTGTCTTGCCACCTGTTCCTTGTTGTCTCGTTAGTTGTGGTTGTATTTAAGTCCTGTTGTTCCATTTAGTCTTTGTTGGTTCATTTGTTCATGTCATTTTGCCTGTTTCCCCTAAAATTAAATAAATTCCCAGATGTGTATTTCAAACACATGCTACATTGTGTAAATAAGACAGCTTTGGAGTTGCTACAAGGTTTATTTATTCACTTTGACGCAGCTAGGCTAATGACTCCTGTAGACTTTAAGTCTTTATGCTAAGCTAACATGAAATGCCACCCATAGGGACTGAAGCAGTGGACATATAGAGATGAAAATGGCATTGAACATCTTGTCTCAGTCTGGGTAAGATGGAAAAAGGGTATTTTGCCCAAAACGTTGGAGTATTCCTTTAAGCCTGAACAAAACTTGCTCCAGAACAGTGGCATGAGTTACCATGGCAACGTAGCCCGGTTTAGAAAGAGAGCCTTTCCTCCGTGAGCCCGATAACCCAGGCTTAAGCCCTAAGTTAGCTTGCTAACCCGCTAATCCTGCTTCGCGATCTAGGCCAAGTGCCTCGTGCTTGGAAAGCCAGCATAACAAACTGCAGTCTGGAGCTGAAGCTCATCTTTTTCTTCAAGCAGTCTCACACACAGCTCCATCATGTTTAGTTCAGGTTAAAGGGACTGTAACTGGATTTATTTTGACAACCTCTCTCCTGTCCAGGTGATCAAAACACTGTTCAATAACCACGCTACTTACAACGCTACATACAAGCCCTTGTGCGCTGGTAATTGGGCATTTGGACCTGAATGGAGCAAATACAAAAAAATATAGCATTTTATTATAGTTCAGATCACAGAAAATAGGTGTGATTGCTCCCTCAGTCTATCAATCACTCCCTGCTTCCACTCCTCCCTCCCTCCTTCTCGCTCTCCCTCTCTCTATTATTGTACTGTAGACATCAGGCAGGCAGTCTGGCGGCTGGCAAGGTTGGCGCCCACCTGGCACAGCGCCTAGTGACAGCTTAATGCCTGCCAAGTTTCTGTCGGGTGGTGTGCATGCATTTTTGTGTGTGTGTGAGCGAGAAAGACCAAGATAGTGACAGATAGAGGTGAGGGAGACCTCTGACAGTGACCTGACACCGCTCATCAATCTGAACAACAGGGTGACACACACACAGCAACGCACACAGACCTGCGCGTGCATGTGGACGACATGCAGCGCACACACACCTGCTCGGTGGGATCGTGTTGATGTTCCATTTACATACCCATTAGAAGCTGCCAAGTCCTCACTGTCCCACAGCGACCCTCTGACCTGCTGCGTGTGTGTGTGTGTGTGTGTGTGTGTGTGTGTGTTTGATGCGCATGTCTTTGTGCTTATATGCGGACTTTGGGCCGGTGTTGCATGTACAGGACTGTGTGTGTTTGTGTGTGTTTACTGGTGCGATATACATCTATGCATGTTTATTACAATATTCGGCACAAGTAATAGCATGCTGCATGTATTCATCTTTATTTTTCTGCTGTGTTGCTCACTGTAAAGTGTATTTGAAAACCCAACTGCCACCCCAATGAAATACATCAATATTGAACATGTAGTAATAATAATAACCACATATGCTACATACACACCCAGACATCACTCTGGAGCTGCTGGAAGCTGTGTGTTCTGTTTGACAAGCCCATTACTCTTTAGCCTCAGGACAAATAAAAAGAAAATAAGGCCCGTGTGTGTGTGATTAATTCTCTCTCTCCCACTCACCCTTTGTCACTTTCTGTTCTACCTGCTTTTGTTTCTCTGATTTAGTCTTTTGTTTTGTTTAATCTCACTGTTACTCTATGTTCTCTTCTATCTCTACCTCCCTCTGTTCTGTCTCTCCCTCTCTCTTCTGTGGTGCTTTATGGCTGAGCATCGGTCACCCAATCCCCCTTGAGGACCATTGACACTTACATCACTGCCAAGACTGTGGAGTCAGCTTGCTGTGTGCGTGTGTGTGTGTGTGTGTGTGTGTGTGTGTGTGTAAGCGAGAGAGAGAACTATACTTGACAAAGGCATTTTGATGTGTAAAAACTACATTGTCGATACATCGGTGTAAATGAGAAAGTCAAGCTGTATGTCTCTTAAAACTTTTGAAGCTCTTAAAGCTTTTGAAGAACAAATTGAAGATGGACAGAGTGTGTGTTCTCTTTCTCTCTGTTTTTCTCAGTTTGTATTGCATGTGGGTGTGTTTACCTCTGGATGTGAACTGTATGTATATGTTCATGAACCTGTGTGTGTGTGTGTGTGTGTGTGTGTGTGTGTGTGTGTGTCTTATCTGTGTCTTTATGGTAATTAGGTCACTGCATGCCATTGAAGTAGAGAACAGAGAGTCATTATACGCGCACACGCACACACACACACACACACACACACAAACCATCTCATACAACTACACAAATTCAAACAAACACAAACAAATCTATGCCTTTATTTGTTTAATAATGTTTTAGTCGGTCATATCATGTCTGCTGTCATCAAAATAAACATTCCTCAGCCAAGCCAAAAAAAAAAAAAAACATGCTGCAGTTCAAAAAACATGTCTGACAACATATTTCCTTTGTTGTGTGAAACAGCACCATCCTCTGGGGATGAACAGGAAGATTCAAGATGTTTTATTGTCACTCCAGTTAAACAAGAACAAAGGGGAAGTTCCATT
>OMLF01043488.1:0-12996 GCA_900302615.1 Holocentrus rufus
ATCTCAGGCACCTCTTCCCAGAGGGAGACGACTTGTGCAAAGAACAGAGAGGGAAATGGGGAGGGAGGGGGAGGAGGAGGAGGAGGAGGAGGGAGCAGAAAGATGGAGTGTAGAAGAGAGACAGAGTGGGGAGTCAACATGCTATAAACACAAACACATAATTACCTCATCGGGGCTGACAATGACTCTGGCCTTTAACCCAGCAGACTTACAGCACTCCTGTCTGTCCTTTCAGCTCAGGGAGGGAAATGTAAACGCAACATAATCTATTCTGTACATGATAGCTGAGCACATGCTGTCAAGGCAGCCCCATGAATCTGCAGATTGTCGTGCATGCACATTCTTTTTTTGCTGACAGTTTTGTGGTATTTAATACCAAAAATACCAATGTTCATATTTAATTGCCGACATAAAAAATATCTCTTACAATTTAAAGCAGCGATTACATTAAATATAGGCTGTTAAATAGGCATGCCTCTTGGTATAGCCCTTCTTAGTTGGGCATTTTGAAAGTTTATGACCTTTGGCAAACGTTTTACAAACGCCTACCCGAGTCAGCTTTTAAAGTAGACAGAGGCAGGCTACAGAAATAAAACTGCATGCATATATAAACCCTTCAGCTTGAGTTAAATGATGCTGAAAGCATAACATAGAGATTTCTGACTGTCACCCGTTTATGGCAAGGGGTTTTCTCAAAAACATTTAGAGATTGTGAAAATAAACAGCAAATTCTAAACAACCAGGGCTTTTTGCAAGGCTGTGCCAACAAAAACCTAAACACAGGAGGGGTTGATGTGGCACTTTGTACAAAACGCCAGCACTCCGGATCGGCAAGACGGGAGCAGAATGAAGTGATGCTTTGTGAAGCTGTTCAAAACATCTACAGGGGTTCTGCACACATCAACTACATTTTGAGTGCTCGTATAGTGAATTTTGAGTTTGCATATATGTACAATTTGTTGTTTGTCTGCAAGTTTTTATATATCACGATGCTGCTTTCTTGGCAAAGTCTCTCTTGGAAAATTTGAGCAGGGCTACCTGGTAAAATTAAAGTTAAACAAAGAAAATCAAAATCAATCTCCCACGTCAGACACTATAACGATTGATCTGTTTCAGTGAGACGCTCGCCACTCATCAACTGCGACATGATTTAATTTGTACCGTGAGGGGTTTTATTTCCCCTCCAAATGCCCATGCATCACTGCACATGGGCACATTTTTAACTTTTCTACTCTTGACTTGGATTCTCTTGTGTTGTGAACTAGTGAATTGTTCCAACTGCCTTACATACTTAGGGTTTCAAAGGGTTATCACGACTAATTTCTTTCACGTTTTCCAATGTATGACCTTTTTAATTTGACCCTCTCCGTGAGGTAATTCATAGTGAAACTACCTAAATAAATGGCATGTGTTCTATTTGTAAGACAGTCAGCAGAGAACAGGAGAAACCACAGACAGAAATGGTCTATGCAGACTTTTGTGCATGCAGTTGACAATGCGTCAATATTAATGTATCACACAGAGGGTTGTGATGTGAACAGGGCCAGCTGTGGGTCAACAGACAGACACACCATGTCCTGAGAGCATACTGGGGTTAAAAATTGGGAGTTCTGTCTGTACAGTGGGCAGCGTGCCCGTTACATACACAAGTGACATGACTGAAATGTTCCAGTCCCCCAGACAAGTTACATCTGTGCTATTCTTGGTGTTCAGATTGAAAAACCATGTGATAAGAGTGGCATGGAAAAGCTGGTCCAATGTGAATATGTCATCTCTGATTATGGCTAGGTCGCCTGTGTGAAGCCACTCTGTCAAGTATCCATAAGCCCTTCAGCTCCCCCACAGGACAAACTGAGGCCTTTATGTGAGCTGCAAAGGTTTGGCTCGCCAGCTGCTTACACCTCACACTCATTGGCTGTCAGTCTCAATGCATAAATCGTATTTATTAATATGCAGCATTTTTTTCCCTTCAAAATAAATTAGTCTTTAAGTGCTTTACAGTGTGCATAAAAAGACACAAATACGGTTAAAAACATGACAAATAATTACACTCATTTGCAAGACATGAGGAGGTCAGTTTTAGGGCTGATGATAAATACCTATCACGATACATGGGTCACAATACAAGTTGTATCCCGATACATTGCAAACTATGCCACTAATATATGTGTAGACTCATAAAATATACAACATATAATAAATCAGGTGGCAAACTCTCTCATTCCTATTGAATTCAACATTTTCACTTCAAATGATCAAAATAGAGGCACTTATTTAAAACTAAGTGCACTAAAATGTAGACGTCACAACACCACATGAAAATAAAGTGTCTAATGATGCATATCGGTACAACGGGCCAGAGAATTGATGCGGTATTACAAAAAATAATGTTGCAATATACTGGTTTTCTTGCACAGGTCTAGTTAGTTTATGTGCATGTATTTGAATTTATGTTGTAATTCTCTGACTTGTAGTCTCCTGGGGCAGCAGCACCTTGGAGGTTGGAGAAGCAGGTTTGTGGTTTGTGATTGCCAGTTTGAATCTCCACAGCGGCTAGAAAAATGCAGATGTGGAAAATAAATGAATAATGCTTCACCATCCCATAACAACCACTGCAAACGTGCCCTTTAGCAAAGCACTTAAAGCTAAGATAATCGAAACTGGAGAAAATGAGAACCATTTATACTCAACTGACAAATAGGTTGGATGTGCAGGTAATTTAGTAGTGGGTCAGAATAGCCACAAGCTCATTAAATTATGTTTTTATTCTGCGTTTTGTCAGCTGAATTTTAATGGTCTTCATCTAAACTGTCCTTAGCTGATTTTTTATTATTATAGCTTCCCAAGGAGTGGTGCTGAGTGGCCAACAGTCTCAGATTGCGGTTGTACCTGTCAGCTCCCAGGTGTGAATGTGTCTAGCTGTGTGAAAGTGAAGCAGAGCATCGCTGGGAAAGGGCAAGAGCACTTCGTCGACTTTGCCTAGTTAAATAACGGTTAACAAAAAATGCTAAGAAATTATCTGTACTGAGGCTGTCATGGTGAGTTAGCACTACTGACATGCATCAGCTGTGCCGTGACAGACAGACATGACCTGGATAGCCGGGACTTTGGCATGGTCAGGCAGGGGATGAGGAGGAGGAGGAGGAGGAGGAGGAGGTGGGAACACAACCCTCTCTTCTCTTTTACCTTCCTCCTCTCATCCGTCCAGACTTTTGGGCCACGCGGGTCTCTCGCCCTCCCCGTCTCCCTAGTCCCCTTGCTCTGGGCGCATCTAATTGAAAGCGATCTCTGGGCTGAGAGAGTTCCGTTTCTTCTCTAATCCCTCCACTGGGGGAGGCTCACATGGTCTCAATTACCCCCACCCCACCCCAGAACACTGGGTCCCCTCTCTCCTCTCTCTCTATCCCTCTCTCCGGCCTGCTCCTCTGCCAACGCACCGGCCCGGGCCCTTTTTCAGCAGTTTATGTTATTAAGCGCACACTGCCGAGTTCCTGTCCGTCACAGGGGCCTGGAGATGTTATCTCCCCTGCCGCCGTATACAGTTACCTCCAAAATATTCCATAAATTAGATTGGGATTGGCAATTCGGAATATAGAGGTGGAGGCTGAGGTGGTTGGGGATTGGCTGAGGTGGGGAGGGTGTGGGGGCGGCAGCGGTGGCGGTGGTGAGGATCAGGGAGGCGCGGTGTAAGTAATAGCATAGGAGGATCTCCTCGTGTTTACACTGGATGGAGACCATTGGGAGGTATGTCACTGGCAAAGTGAAGGGGAACACAGGAGAAGTGGAGGGTGCTTAAGGGCTTTGGGATAAGCAGGAGAGGAGACCCAAATCCAGTTCCTATTTGGATAGAGATTCTTCTGGAGGTGGATTTGAATATCTAGACCGGACTTGGACTGGGCTTCGGGGGTGGGGGTGTTGTGTGCAGTGATAGGCATGCATCCCCCTCCTGTAATTAAACAAGGCTGTATTTGGACAAGTGACTTTTCAACCCCCGGACAGCTCTGTCAATCCCCAGAGCATGGAGAAAGGTCCTGAGCCGAGACATCCGTGGCCAATTAGATTAGGAGGAACCTGTGAGGTCTCCAAACAATGGGCTCTCAGAGGATCTGCAATAACACAAATATGGCCCCTGACACACAGCCTCAGCACTTCAAAAGAAACCATTACCAGTCTTAGTCAAACCAGTTATAGACACACATATTAACAAAGGCAAATTAATTACATTACCCTCTGCTACAAAGGCTGAAGATCATTTATCACCAGAAATTAAACATAGACTATTCACATGCTTGTTTTAAAGAAAGTGGACAATAACTCTCAATTTATAACTAATTATACTAGTTTGTAAGTATTATTTTGCTCTCTATCTTATTATCTAAATCTCTCTGCTATTATCCAACACTAAGTAACACCAAGAGAACTTCTTTTGACAACAGGCAACCATGTTCCAATTCCAACTGTTTCGAGATTTATTATTGAGAGAGAGATGGGAGGAAAGAGAGAGTGCTCAGTCCCTTGTTCAGGTATAAGCAGGCAGTCATTTAGCTCAGCTAAGAAAAGCAGGTATGAGCATGCGTTTTGAGGAGTAGGGGGAGGGAAGTGGGGTCACTGGGGCTGGGTCAAGGGTTCAGACTTAACCTTGGGGGCTGACTGCTCTAAATTCTGTTACCTGCTTGACTTCCATGCATGGCTAATGTGGTGCACTATCCCTTTAATTAGGGTTGGCCTCCTGGGGAGTCAGTGGTGCTGCAGTTGAAAGCTTTCAAAGATGGAGCACCTCCTGATCCGAGATGGGCAGGGCTCAATTGAAAATGAACTGCAACTTGTTAATTATCCTACTGCACATTCAGAAAGAGCTCAGTGAAGGGAACAGTAAAACTTTATTGGGCCGCAAGAAGGATACAGTAATTCTCCCTGCACATCTTTTTTATATAAAGATGTTTAAATGAACAAAGACTTGCTCTGGTGTTTGTCATTCATTCTGGATAAATATGCAAAGAAGCTGGGTAAAATTGAATCAATTACTTTTCATGAAAAAAACTTGCATGGCACTGTGTTGAAACTGTGATCCTGTTCATTGTGAAAACATAATTTTAGAGTCATCGCATACTGGTAATTTAATCATTTTCCTGGCTCAGATATGGAAGTATGCTTGACTCTTTGCAATAAGGTACAATAACACTGCTACTAATTGCATTTGTCCAAGTGAGGTGAGTGATAGCAATTGATCTAATAAGATTTTCCAAATATTTTGTATTATAAGTTGCTCAGTAAAAATGTCCTTCATGCAGTTAATCAGTGGATGATTAATGATTAGGTTTGACTTGTTCTGCAAGTGTTTAAGAGCCATAGTCTCTTATGAATGAGAAACATGCACAAGTAGTGATGGATAATCAAAACTGATTGAGGCAAGAAACACCTCTCTTCAACCGTCCATTCAAGAATGCATCTTTAATATGTCAAATTAGCAACAATCAACATGTTCAATTGCACTGAAAATGTCTCAGTTCAAATGTCTTCCTTTGTTCTCTCCACACACACACACACACACACACACACCCATCTCCTGCAGCATTTTTGTCAGGGACAATCTGTTCTTGATTTGAGTTTCCTGATACATATAAAATGCACAATGTTGAACAAGAGTGTTGCATTGGAGTCAAAAGGAGCCCCTGATAGGGCACCAGCTCCTGATGTGGAGCTGCAGAGCCTGCCTGTGTTTGTCTGTCCTGCACTCTGGAACATGTGGTTTTGGTTACAGAATGTTTTACTGCTCAACAATGTTTCTGCCTTGGAGCTCGGCACACTGCATAAAGAGTACTTTGTCCCCTGATGCCCACACGGGAAGAGTCTGCCTCATTGCATACATACACACACAGACATACTCACTCACACACACGGGGTGATGATGACATCAGCAAGGCCACTGAGCCGCTGTCGATAAAGGTGCCTTTTTCCCCATAGATGATCACACCTTATTAGTGCAGCACCCCTCTGTACCCCTCCTTTTACAGCACGGCGCAATTTGAAGTCAAAACTAATATTTTCAATGCTGTCCATTTCCACTGTGCTGATATTAAAGTTTGATTGTCTGCCTGCCTGCCAGCCTGTCTCCTGTCCTCTGCAGCACCAGCGCCTGCTAAAAGCAGCCAGTGGCGCTACCAAATCCCTGGCCTATGACAGATGGATCGCTAGATCAAAGTAAAAACAGCCAAGTGCGCCACCAAGCCAAGTGCTCCGGACTGAAACTAATAAAGATCAGACGTATTGAGTAGTGCATCGTATAAAAAAACAATGAAACAAGAACTTGGAAAAAGTGGAATTACACATGTGCATGTGAAAACCAAATAAAACTTCAAATGAGAACTGTAAATTACCAAATTACAACAATGGGATCTCAACAGTCAATAATCCTGTTAGAAAAAGGGTACCAAGTCAGGGGGAGACAAGTGAACACATTTAATGTTAGTAACACAACATCACACGTGCAGCTCTTTTCATTCACAGTGGTCTTTTACAGCAAGAAAATGTGATTTAGATCTCATGGCCCTATTTGAGGGAGGCGATTAGCACACCCAGGAGTGCAAAGTGAAAGGCTATGGAGTGAGATGGAGGACGTCTGGCATGAAGTCACTGCGGTTGTCACTTGGCAAACTTGAATCATGTTTCTCAGAACATGACTGGTGCTAAACACTGGTCATATGTATCGACAGAGCTGGTGCAGAGGGGCCACTTAACAGCTCCTGCAAACACCATTTCCTAGCAACAAAGCTGCCCTATGCATCGGGCTGGGTATGGGCACTGATTTGTGGATTGAATTCTGATTCACAATGTCCCGATTCGATAGCAATTTAGGTTTGATTTGATACCATGTCAGTTCAGCTAGGAAAATTTCAGTTACAATATGAATGAGATCAAAATCTATATTGAAATTGATCTGAAAATCTCTATGTTTACCCAGTCCTACAGGCCGTAGAATAATAATAACATTTACTATTCAACCGTTTTCACAGTTGGTAAACAGTGCAGATGAACTATGCCAGATGAAATATACTTTTAAGGTATCAGATTCATTGCACATTGGTTAAACTGTGCTTGAACTTGGAAGGTCCGCACACAGGCCAAATATCTACCCTCACAGTTCATCCCAGCATCCATCTGACACCCAAAACAGTTTGCCCACACCCTGAGGCCAACAACATGTGTAGCGTTCAGTAGCCTTCTAACCCTGGACACGGTAACAGATGGTCGAGGGTCAAAGCCGAGCGAGGGAGAGCCATCCAGGAATTCTACAGAGTGGACTAAGTGCCAAAAACACCTCATCGCAGCCCAGGAGGGGTCGAAAGGTGACATTTGTTCAACATTACTTCATGTTGGGTTGAGTGCATGGATTGGAAACCTCACACCTGCTAGTGTCTCAGTCACTGCTGTAACTCAGGCTGTTGCTTATCAGAGAAAAGATGTGCAATGACAACACAGATTTCCATGCTCAACGATCTATTTCTATGTATACGCTGATATCTCTGAAGGATCTAATGTAATCTCTACAACTGGGACAATTCAGAAAACACTGCCATTAAAAAATAAATTGTGCTGCTAGATCTCACTCTTAGTTGCTTTTACAATGATACAGATATGGGAATATGTCACACTAATACAGCAAAAATCACTCCACCTATACTCCCTTTCTAAAGGTTGTGACAAGACACAAGTTCATTCTCTTTAAGGCGAGGCACAGAAAACCCTGCAGTTCATTAAATCACTGCTGATTGACAGAAACAAGCTGAAAAAGAGGAACTTCATTCTTCAACAACCTAACAAGCAGGGGCATTTTCAGCTACATAATACTATTCAAAATAAACCCAGAAAAAAAGCCAAAAGCTCAGTTCAGTTAAAAAATAAACATTCCTGCTGAATCAGCAGCATGTCTACCTCATGATGTCATACACACAATCTGTCCTTTTATTTTCTCTGTTATTTCAAGAGCTTTGAGGATTCTCTTTTTTAAACTTAGATTCTACTGAGACACATGAATTCATACCAAGATGCATGACAAGGGTTTCTTTCTTCTTTGCCTAAAAAAAAAAGAACTTTTGTTTTAAGTATATACAGCGGTTTACAATATAATTGATTAATCATTATGTTATGTGCACAATTTTGGCCCAATTTTGTGCTTAGTCAAACTCAGTTAAAATTTATGAGGCATTTCTCATTTAGATAATGCAGGGGTAACGCAGCTCATTCACTGCTCCTGGGCTTTGTACAGGGACTGTGTAAGGGCTCCAAAATCTGTAATCTGTCGCCATCTTCTGGCCACAGATAACAACCACAGGAACTTCTAACTACTTTTCTGTAAAGGAGGTCATTTAGGGTGCCAAAGTTTCATGGTGATTTGATGACAGAAGCAAACAAACATTTACTGGGTAATATCCAATGTGAAATATAAAAATGATAATATATACAATGACATTATAATCTATACAGTAGTACAGTAATGTTTTTGACCAAATACCTCCATATCTGATACGATATTGTATAGTGTTTTCATATTTATACACGAGAGATTTTGAAAAAACAAAATAAAAGTGCGGATACAATTCAGATAATTCTATCCATTTACTCTAGTGCAGCCTTTAATACCAGGAAAAGACAACATGTTTGCCATTTCACAATATGACAATACCCGAAATACCAAATCATAGCTATTTTCATATCATGAAATTGCTATAATATTGACAAACTGTATCAGCCAGCCATAACAATATTTTAAAGAGGTGAGAAAAATACACAAGACTCAATTTAACACTGTTCTCTTGCATTAAGCTACTTGTCTTTGGACAGTTTTGCCAACAGCAATTTTGCCGGACAAATGGAGAACAAATGCAATTTACACATTCTAAATTGCTGGTTTTCTCCAAAACACAATTTTATCATTTCATCACGATGCCAATTTTTGTGTATATTCAATATAGTCACTCAAATCTGCTTCTACTTTTCATCCAGGCAAAACGACTTGTGGTCTTTATGAGTACAGCTAGCCTTAACAACGAACAAGAAAGCCCCTAATCTGACATAATAGTGCTGCAGAAGCCAAGTGAAAACCTCACAGGAACGATGGTGCAGGGGGGAAAAAAATGAAGTTGCCTATTTGACTGTGATGGCTGGTTTCCCTGTGATGCTAATGATAATTAACATGCAAATGAGCCCTGGGATCAAAGCAGGGGCGCAGCGGTCCTCTGTTCATAATTACTGTGGAACATCATGGTAATAAATGAGATCTTTCCAGGTATAGGCAGGACAGTAATTGGGGTTGTGACTAAAGAACCTGTGCTACAGAAAAATGGTATTGGTAGTGCATTGTCAATATAATTATGACATTATGGTGTGTCTATGGTGTGTTCCCAGTAGAGGCTGTCGAGTGAATTGGGAAATGATCAACCTCTATAACCCTTTCTTTTGGATAAGAAATGTGGTGGAAAATATTTAGGATAATCTTGAATATAGCATATTTAATAGACATACATTGTTGGGTTATACTCGCACTATCCTGTATTTTACCAAACCTCATCCTTCTTGACTTTTTGAGTCACCACCCTCCCACTCTCTGCTCCTCTGTTTGACACATTTTAGTGTCTGTTAAAGGTCCTGTTCATGACACGATCAACACAGGGTTTCTATTTGTAGCTGATATCAAAGATGAAAAAAGAAGACTCACTACGCCATGCATTGCAATACATTCCCCTTTTCCATTAAAATACTGAGGGCAACATCAAATGTAATAGATTTTTGAGAAATGTGAGGAGACGAAAATGTAAGCTCAAATGAGATTCTGAATATGGAAACAAGGAAAAAAGAAGCTTTAGCCTTAAGCTGTCTTGCTGAAATTGGTTGGTTTCTACCTTCCACTAGACACCAAAAAGAAAAAGGATTTTTCTTTGAAGTAATCAGTCTAGTGTCCACAACTGTTGCAGTACTTTAAAAAAACAAAAACAGACACCTGAATAAATGCAATATTTCTGAATATGTTACGTATATGGGCCTTTTGAAATGAGTAATGCAGCTACTTGATAACAAAATCCTCTTCACATAGTGAGCAGCAGGTATGTGATTATATATATTTTACATTTTTTTATGACATTCACAAAACTCCCTTGCAGTTAACTGCTCTTTTGTCTTCTTTATTTTTTTGCTAAATCAAAGAAACGTAGCCTCCTACAGTTTTGATTGTCTTTCTAACACAATAAAGCTCTTTCAAGTGAGCTTCTGAAGTGTACTTTATGCCACAATAAAATTCATCAAGATTTTTTTCCCCACATACTATTTGCATATGAACTTAATCTGTTTCTACCCATAATTTAAAATAGGATTACATTCTTTCCCAGCCTCAATTTTCTGAGGCTGTGAAACCCGATGTGTACTCACCAAATGTAAGGTGTGTTTCATGTTCACATCCCATCTTGGATATCTGGTGGCGCAGTGTTGCAGTGGCAGATCAGGGCCAGGAAACCCAATGTAAATGTAGGTCAAAAGTATCTTGTTTAAAGTGAGACCTGTGATGGAGGAAAGCGAACATACAGGTTCAGATTCATAAAACTTTATTATCTATCACAGGTATGACAGAAATCTTTCTTTGATGTGTCTCATAAAACACATAAAAAAGCATTCCACATAAAGAATCACATGCAACCAAATAAAAACTGTTAAAAGAAAAAGAAAAAAAGCCTACATACCCACATACAAACACCAAGAGCTACAGATAGATAGATATAGATAGAGATATAGATACTTTATTCACCCTGAGGGAAATTTGGGGGGTTGCTCTGAAATTTCGGGAGTTGGAAATTTAAATTTACTTGTAGCTTTCAGATGTATCTAAATCTGTCAAAGTGGATTAACTTCTAATAGATGGTCTGTGAACTATATGACAAATGCACCCCCCTTTGAAGCTCTCAGTTCTTGATTAAACTAAATTAAGACTAAATTCACATTTGTGGTCAACTGATGTAAAGTAATCCCTCTGTTTTACCTTGCATCTCAAACCTGTGAATGGGCAACACGATCAAGATGTGCTTCTGTCCACAGTTGCCCTCGTTTGGTAATGTCTTTCCTTTATACCTCCATGCCAATATCATCATGGCCGTTATTCCTTGTGAAATAACAAGAGGAAGTTCCTGCTGAACCTGTCAAATATTAAATCAATCAGCAACTGTCCAAGCCACTGAGATCTATTTATGAAGCATGGCAGTGTAAATAATCAGCACAAAACCAAAATATGATGTTAAACAAACAAAAAACAAACAAACAAATAAATAAACAAAAGAAAAAACAATTTCATTTTTTGTTTATGTCCCCGTCATTCCTGTGGCATCTGTTTAGACCTAACGTTAGCCAAAACACAGCCAAGTCAAATGTGACGTAAGCTAGCTAATTCCACTGAATCGCATTTTAGCCTAATGCTACTAGGTAAACTTTTAAGATACCAAACAATACTTCTGATTCATGTTTGAAACTTGAAGTAAGTTAGTCACAAAGATATTTTGACTCACACCACTGCTCCTGGTTCTTCATCAACTATAGCAACTTTATCGATGTCAAACCATAGACTGCATCAAACGTTAACGTTTCCTTACAGAACCTACACTGCATTTCCGTTGGACACAGGTGCGAGCTAATTGGCAACCGTAATTCCCGTGAGCAATGCGCACTGCAAAAACATTAACACACAAAAGGAAAAAAACATAAGCCTAATCATATATGGCACATAGACTGTAGAGGCTTAAATTGGATCTGATGGGTCTTCTAAGATCAAGTCACCGTCAATCAGCTTTCTAAATGCACTTTCTGCAAAAATCAGTGTAATAAATTGTAAGATCATGTTTATGTTAAGCAACAGGGTTCCTCATCCCTTGGTCATCAAATCCAATGACTTTACTTTAAAGATGAAAAGGCTTCCGTACTCAACGACCCAAAACTGATTTTATTTTATTTTATTTTAGCTTCATTTTATTTCATTTTTAATGTATTATTTGTGTAGTTTCATGTAAAGTGTTTTTTCTTTCTGAAATACACAAACTTGTAAGAATTTTAAGACTCATGGGGAAGCCTGTATAGTGAACTTCACTCCCTTCAGTTAAAAACTAGTTTTCCCTTTGTTAGACTTCCAACGCTGCACCCAGTAATACAGTAATACTGAAGGTCCCTGATTTCCCTGGAGAGGCTAACCCTGCCATGTCGTGGCCCTACACCCAAATTACTACACCTGAGCTCATAGGAATGAAACTAAGCCATACTGAACTACCCATAATCATTACAATAACATAAAAGTCGAACAAAAAAAAGTAAATCACACCATATTTTCTTTATTAAAGTGATATTCAACATATAGCACAAGAATATTTTGGTACACAACTGCCAAAATCTAATGGGTGTCCGCACAATTATTTCTGCAAAAACTAACTAAAAGGAAGACAAGGACACAATATTTATAATACATTCTTTATTTGATGATCAAGTGCAACAACCATCAATGGTACAGGCCAATCCGCCTCTTAGTTGCTGGCCATCACCTAGAAAAAGGAAATCATAAAAAACAAATAAATAATAAATATGTAAATGCTATCCCAGTGGGTACCTCAACATTTATCTTCAGTAATTCCATGCTACACCCATCTGACTCACGCACAACCTACTTTAAGTTGATGCACCATTGTTCTTGTGTATGTACTGTATGTTATGATAATATGCAAACTTTGTAATGTGTTTAATCGATTTTTGATAAATAATTGCATTCCCTATGCTATTTTATATGTAAAGAATGCATCATGAGGTTTTGACTTGCTATTTATTCTCAGTAAAGATAAGTGACTTTCAAATGATGATTTAAAATTATAACTATCAAAATATCTATATATCTATCTATCAATGTCTATCTGTGACTTCAGTAGGAGTTGAAACTTGAAACTTGAGATTTATGAAAAGCCAAATTTGAACACTAAT
>OMLF01043492.1:0-12465 GCA_900302615.1 Holocentrus rufus
ATCACTGGGTATTTTGGTACAAGATCATGTGACTGAGGGTTGTGTGTTTGTACTAGCCTGCAGACCAGCCTAATCTGAATTTACTCTTGTGTTTCTAATTGTTTTCCTCCCTGTTTATTTACATGAGGGAGACAAAACATTAGGAACACCTTTCAGTATAATGTAGTCTACTACAACACCACTGTAAACTACAACCTTAATAATAAACATATAATTTAATTTAATTAACATATTCTTGACAATGGTTTGTGCTTTAAATGCATGTCACCTCAGTGCTGGGTGTGTCTGTGTGGCTCAGCTGACCGATACAGAAACTTCAGATTCACTTGTGGCTCAAACTGGATCAAGCAAGTCTTCTTGGCAAAAATAAAGACAATCTTATATGTGCAGCGTGCCTTAATGTCAGAGACCAGACACAGAATGCTGTAGTTGAACGGATGTTTTAGAAAATAGGATTCTGTCAAGTTTTGCCATGTCTCAGACACAAAATGTGGACAGGACAATGTCAGTTTTAGATACAGATGGGTGCCAAATTGAAGAAAAAAACAAGTAAGTGTCTTAGTAAGGTGTTGGGCCACCATTAGCATTCAGAACAGCTTCAATGCTCCTTGGCATAGATTCTCCAAGTCTCTGGAACACTATTGGAGGGACGGAACACCATTCTTACAAAAGATATTCCCTCATTTGGTGTTTTGATGGTGGTGGTGGAGAGCACTGTTGAACGCATCAGTCCAAGTCCAAGATCTCCCACAGGTGCTCAAGGCTTTCAGTGAGCCATCCTGTTCTGTGGATGTGGGCATTGTCCCCCTGGAAGAGACCAATCCCATCAAGTCTTTTTTTTGGTGGACAGTTTCAAAATGTATGCCACTGTACTGTGAGTTTTCTACTTTCAAATCGAACATTTATTCTGTTCTTTGAGGACAAAAATGATTGGATGATTGGATTGTGTTGAACGCTAGCAAGAAGCTGCAGCAGAAATAGAACATCTCTTGTCATTAAAGCTAACAGCAAGATTGTGCTTCATACGATTATAAATTATGGAGTCAACATTTTAATAATAATTTTAATAATTATAATCTAACCCTAAACCTTGATTGAAGAATACTGAACCTATGCTTTAACAAACCTACCCTAAACATAATTTTAATATCAACCCAAAACCGGTAAGGACTGACACAATGTCCTCACTCTGCAGGTCTAAAATTAGACCTTAGGTAGACATTAGATGGAAGTACATGAACACACACATATTTGCCTGAGATTTTTGTAGCGGGACCTGTTGTCAAATTTATGATTGCGTCCAGTTTGTTTCTTAAGATCAGAGGCACAGAGGAGAGAGGAGGTGTGTAACAATAGCGCAAGTGGAATTATTTGTACATTCAGAATCAGATTCAGATTCAGAAAACTTTATTGATCTGATGGAAACTGCTTTGCTGCAGGACTAGTAGCTCAACATACAGTTAGAAAGAGGCATAACATACTTCAAAAGGTAAACAAAACTACAATCGTAAAAACCTACACACACACACACACACACGCACACATATACATACATATACATACATATATATATATGATGTATGTTCATCATGTATAAGTACATGTGTACATGTGCATCAAAACCATGTGGCAGACCCTGACAACTGGAACTGAGATTCAGGAGCTGCCTGACTTGGAAAATGAAGAACAAGGTAAAAGCTCTACTTCACCAGAAAGGGGAGGAGTTGTATAGTTGCATGGCCACAGGAAGGAAGGACCTCCTGTGGCGTTCTGTGGAGCACTTGATAAGTCTCAGTCTCTGGCTGAATGTGCTCCTGTGAACAGAACACTGTGTAGAGGGTGGGAGACATTGTCCATGATGGAGAGGAGTTTTGACAACATCCTCCTCTCTGCGACTGCATGCAAACAGTCCAGCTCCATCCCCAGGACTGAACTGGTCTTTTCAATCAGTTTGTTGAATCTATTGGCACCAGCCACCCTCAGGCTCCTGCCCCAGCAGACCACAGCATAGAAAATGGCGCTGGACACCACAGACTCGCAAAACATCTACAGCATGGTGCTGCAGACGTTGAAGGACCGGAGCCTATGCAGGAAAAAGAGCCCGCTCTGGCCCTTTTTGTAGAGAGCTGCAGAGTTCCTGGTCCAGTCCAGTTTCCTGTCTAGGTGGACACCCGGGTATTTGTACTCCTGTACAATCTCCACCATCTCTGGAGTAGCAGTCCTAGCAGTAGCAGTAGAGTCCTGGATCTCCTGAAGTCCACCACCAGCTCCTTTGTTTTGGTTATGTTGAGCTGCAGGTAGTTCCACTCACACCGGTCCACAAAACTGTCCACCACTTTCTGGTACCCTGTGTGTGGTCAGTGCTACGGGCCTGTAGTCACTGGCGGCACAGGGGCGGGGCTTCTTTGGTACAGGAGCCAGGCAGGAAGTCTTCCACAACACCGGGACCTTTTCCAGACGTAGGCTGAGGTTGAAGATGTGCTGGAGTATGACACAGAAATGGGGCACAGGCCTTGAGCACCCTTGGGCTGATGCCATCAGGACCGGCTGCCTTTGCCAGGCTCAGCCCCCCTCTTCACCTGGTCAGCAGAGATGGTCAGCGAAGGCTGGCTTGTAACCAGTGATGGTCCTCATGCCTCTCCAGACCTCTCTGGTGTCTTTCTGCTGCATTGGCGCTGTAAGCTTCTTTAACATTAGCATACAGCAAGTCCAGGGTCCTGCCTTCTCTGGTAGTGCAGTCCACAAACTGAGTAAAAGTGGGGAGCATCTTGTCCAGTGTCACATGATTAAAATCTCTGGAGATCATAATGAAAGCACTGGGGTTCAGGGTCTGGAGTGTCGCGGAAACAGAATGGATATCGTCACACGTGGTTGCCGGGTTGGCAGAGGGGGGTATGTAAACAACCACTAAAATGGTGAAAACTCCCTATGTATATAATACGGATGTAGCCCCATGGCTAACAGTTTAATGTCAGGGTTACAGAAGCTTTCCTTGTCGGTAATGTTTGTCCCGGGTGGCGCCATCTGTTGTTAATAAAAGCGGCGAGCCTGCCACCTCTTTTCTTACCGCTCTCGGATTTATTCCTGTCCGCCCGAACCGTTTGAAAGCCGTTGATGCTAGCGATGGGATCGGGAGTATGGCATCAAAGCAGTGGATTAGTGCGGATCAGCTCCAGACAAACTCAGTGGTCATGAGCGCTGAGGCAAAACAGCAGTGCAACACCACACGTCAAGGTCTGAAGCGGCACCAAATGCTGATTTCCTCTGTTAGCATCTCCATGCTAATGTCTTTGGCCAGATCTTACTTCAAGGCGAAACTCTCTTCATTTTTTTGAAGATTCTCAGTCATCCAGGTCATGGTAATTTTAAGTGCTATACAAAGGCAACTGGACTTGCTTGAAGTTCTTGAAGACGCATCATCTCTCATCCAAAAGGCTTCTTCAGTTCTAACTGGCTGGTGGGAAGTCCCAGTCATTTAACCTCTTTTGTGGTCGATAGCACCTTGGGAGTTGTTGAGGTTACATGTGAGCTGTTGACCCACCTGGCAATTATTTGAATCACATGAGTCATGGTGTGTGATTCTATGCCTAGGACTCCCCATCGATCAGTTAGAAATGAAGAGGTCTTTTGGATGAGAAGCGAAACGTCTTGCCTTTGTATGGTCCTTAGAAATGTTTGAGTGAAGTTTAATATCAGGCAAGTTCACCTGATGCTAACCAGGCTTCCACACTGTGAAGAATAATCGACAAGTCAGTGGAAAGCTTGTCAGCCAAGAAAAGTTGTCTAGGCTAGGGTTGAACTATTTCAAATCCTCAGTCATCAACATCCAATCAAACTTCCACCCTGTGTTATTTCCTATCAATGTAATTTCCGTGTCATAGTTCTGCCTGATAAGTGACGAGAAGCTGATTCCAAAGATTCACAGCTCTCTTCTAGTTTTATTTGATAGATTACAGGAATAGACATCACAAAAACAACACTTGTCTGTATGGCGGTACAACACACAACAAACGAGCTTCACTTCAACTTTCTCAAACAACTGCAAGGAATGGAGGAGTTTCTTTAGAGTTAAAATCCAGCAAAAATGACCATAAAATTAGCCAAAGGTCCAGTATTTACCGCATTATCTTACTTTTACCACTTGTTTTAATCTGCACTGCACTGGCTGTCCCTATGCTAGCAATCATGTGTTGACTTCAGTTGCTCTCTGGAATGTTGTAATTACATGTAGATGGCACTTGCAGTCAACTACAGAACTGTAAATATTCTCTTCATTGTGTCATTGCAGCTCAAAGTATAATTTAGCTTATTTTTTCTGCTCAGTGTTGTTTTCACCTACAATGGCAGAATGGAGAGAAAAATATTAACATCATCTTTGTGATTCATTTTTTAATGAGTGAGAATATATTTTAAGGACTAAGAACTTCCTCACTCAATTTGTATGTCTGAGGTCCATTTCACCATAGTTTTCACTATTGTGTCACAAACAGAACTCATACCTATGTGCCACCAACAAGGTGTGAACAAGATGTAGTTTGTATGATGACAATTTACTAGTGCGACCTGATGTTACCTTGCAATTATATGCATCACTTCAATTCTGCTTTCATGGGTTGTTTCAATGTGGGGAGATTATCAGACTAGCAGTGCATTTACTGTTGTAACTCCAAAGACAGTGTAGCAGTACCGCATTTGACCATGTGAAGGCGCCAGTGGGCAACATCATCTCCCTTCTCCACCTTCCCACAGCTGACTGCAGCATTTACTGTACCTGCAGCGCATTCAGATAGTGGAATGTGTATTGCAGAAGTGAGAGTAACCAAAATGAATGGTCCCATAGCTTTGCATTCTGCGTGATTGGAGACTGGTATTTTCTATGAATCACCAAAACTGAAATGCTGGCATTCACTTTCAAAAAGCAGGCACACATTTGTTAAAACTATAATCTGCTTGTTTTTAACAATCTCTTCAGAATGCAGAGAAGTGCCTTGTTTCCACAGAAAATCAATTTCATGCTAAGAAGCTGGGAAATGGCACCACGGATTTCATTTTTCGCAGCTCTAATTATGTTAAATTCCCCAAACACTGCCCTATTGATTAAGCATAGGTGGCTGCAACCTTTCCAAGCAATCAAAGGCTACAAATTATTCTAATAATAGAAACAGTAGATAGTAGAAAAAAAATAACAGTAAAAAAGGGTAATAGTAGAAAAATGATGTTTTACCACAAGTACCACTCTCACCACTATTATCTCCCCGCATGCTGTGTAGGCAGTTAAGTCAATACTAAATCAACAACAACAAAAATTTTCTTATGGGTCCCTGTGAAAAAGTCCTATGAATGGGGTTTGGTGGCCTAATGGGTATTTTTTTTTTTTTTTTTTTGGAGGTCCTTGACATGAATGCTGACTGTGAACCCTGCCACCCTGGTTGACTTTATTTGATTGTCCTATAGCAACTTTTCTTTTTTGGTCATCTGCTGGTGGTGGACCGTGAATTACAAGTGGTAAGGCTATATTGTTGGAATAGTAAAGGCTTTTTTCCATCAACGTTTTGAGGGTCACTTGCAAACAATACAAATTAAGTAGCAAAGGGGGAAAAAAATCTAACAGCAGCAGAGTAGGTACATCTGAACTTTAAAGCTTCCCTTGAATTGCCTGTTTCATCTGTTAGCTGCCCAGCTTTAGCACTGGTGAGGTAATCTGGTATAAGTTGGATCTTGTCATTGGTTTAAATTGGGTTTTGAACTGATGAACCTCCTTACTTCATAGACCCTTTTCACAGCAGCCACCATTTTGACATGAAATAGCAGGTAAACACAGGTGTTACTAATGACATTAATGAAGGTTCTATTTCATTTAGGTCTAACACAGCCAGGGTCCTGGTATTGTTCATGCTGGCTCACCGGAAAGAATGGGAAACACTTAAAGCGCTGGAAAATACTTAAATGGAATGGAGCCTTAATGTCATTTGTAACACCTGCTATTTACCTGCTATTTCTTGTCAAAATGGCAGCTGTGAAAAAGGTCTATTGCAGAGAAAAATGAAAGAGGAAAATCAGTCTGCCAGTGTGACCGCAGTGAAAACTAGCATCAGGAGTATCAGTTGCTCTATATCGTTATTACAACAAGCATTTCAGACATGGCAGTTCAACAAGGACCCAATTTAAATCCTACTCATGTCTAGTCTCTCAAGCCAAACCATCTCTTCAACAATCCCCGAATGCTCCATAGATAAGTGTGTAATTCAGACCATAAAAACTTTAGTAAAGGAAGCTGTCATCTTCCACCTGAAAAACTCTTCGTATTCGTTAAATCACGACACTGTGTTTATAAAAATATATTCCCCTCAGAAACAGCTGAGACAACTAGCTAGCATGGATGATACGCCGACAAAAGCGGTGGGAGAAGACACCGAAAGATGTAAAAGATGTCTCCGCGGCAAGGACGAACGTCACGTGTCATGAAGTTCTGAAATTCCAAAATATCTTTTCAAATTTCCATTTCTACTCATTTTCAGCACTTTCTAAGGACAAGAAGCGTTAGGTGGAAGCATTTGGAAATTGCGGGAGCCAACACATCTGGCTTGGGAGACTAACTCATGTCCACACATGGAGATACTCAACCTTGTGGCAAGCATCAAAATGGAATACTGTTTTGGTTCACTGGGGCATGACTTTCAAGATCCATTCCAAAGCTACTTTCCTATGTATGTCTGTTCGGTGGGTGTCACTGCTGATCCAATGACTTTTTGATTTTAGGGGATACAATACAATGCAACACAAGCATCTGCAGTGTCTTTACTGAGCAGCACTTAAGGTTGCCCTCTCCCTCTTCATCTTCCTTTACTTTTGCTCTCGCTGTTAAAGCGAATGAGCAGGGTTGTTTTGCAAGAGATAATCTGTGTTCGACAACTAAGTGGGAAATCAGTGTTCCAGGTTTGCAATAAAAATTCTCTTTGATCCGATCCTCACTGTGCTGCGCTCTCTCTCCTTCTCCCCATCTTGCCCCCTCCCTCACACCTCCACTCTTTGACTCTCCATGACTTCTTCCCGTTACTCTGCCTCTCTTTCTTACCTCATGTAGTCACCCCCCCCCCTCCTTTTACTCATTCTGTCACCCTCCCATACCTTTTTTACCTCTGCTCCTCTCTCTCTCTCCCCTTCTCTCTCTCTCTGATTAAGCTTGCTGGTGCATTAATAAAATGCAGCTTCCCCTCCTTCCCTCCTCAAGTGGGATTAGGCAGAGCACTAATTCCATCTCCAGTCCTGCCCGCTTTGAAGTTGACTGCCAGGGAAACCGCCAGCTTCTTCAATTTGCTATTTGCATAATCCCACCGCTGCACTCACACATGCCCATCAGAGTGGAGGATGAGCTCATATGCTGGGGAGAACGGCATATTGGCATTATAATAATCCAGTCCTTTTTAGTGACATCGCTCTCTTCATCACTGGTACCACCGGGGGATCAATGGATCATTGTCATTATCATCATCATCACTGGGATGTCATCACTATTACATCCCACATCCTCATCACCCTTGATTAATTTTGGCATCTTTATCACAACCAGCAATTAGCATGCACAAATGCTAATTTTGTGGCTGATTGTATTTGTATTCCGTTATCTCGCTAAGCAATACTGTGAGGGTAATTCCCAAGTCTGTAGCAAGGCACAGCGGTGATCTGAAAGGAAGTTCTATTTACTCTCAAACACTGTAGAGTTGATGTCTGAAAACAGAGTGTGAATGCCACTCTGTCATGGATACTAATTCATTTCAGGAACACTGACTGATGAGGGGAAAAAACAGTGAAATGGTAGGAAACCTAACACTCAATTTAAAAAGGGAATCACCTCTGTGTTTCTCTAGTCTGTGAGTAAGCACCCATGACTCTAATTTGGAGACAGCATGTAAATCCCATAAAAACAGAAGACAGATAGGAGACACCTCCCTCTGCACAACACCTCCCCTAAAATTTGAGGCTGCAACATATATCAGGTCAACAGAAATCTGGGGATGCAAAGTGAACCCCCTCATCTGGTGGCCCATTAATATTGAATATATAACCGGAAAAGTCACTGGTTATCCTGTTAAGTTGATGCATTTGGAAGGTTGGGACAGAAGTGGAAGGCTAAAGTTGCTCTCGGCTTGCTTTTGCTGTCCACAGATTAGACTTTTAGTTAGAGTTTTATGCTGCGTTCATTTCAACTGGTTGAATGAGTTGTAAATAACCTAAATGAACAGTCGTCAAATTTGGAATTACAAGTCAGAAACTTGGGTATCATATCAGAGTTCCGGTTTCGCCATTCGTATTTACACAATGGAAGTATTATCAGGCAAGAAATCCAAAATGTGGGGTCTTTTGAGAGGGTAAAAAGATGACCCTAAAGAAGGTGACATAAACTCTGCAGGCAAAGATTTGCCTATTATTTGTGGACCTCAAACATGATGCATCATCTTCATCAGCCACTTTAGGTAGCCTAGATAAATAAACATATTGTCATATTCACTATTAGGCTTATCTGAGTGTCTGCGGGGACTGGGGAAGTTAAATTTCCTCACTTATTGCAAATTTAACTTAGTGTGCATTTCTCTCTATAGGTGCATCGACTTCAGAATCATTACTGCTTTTGCTAGTGTCATTAATGGGTGGTTCGCATAGTGTGAATGTGCTTGTAAAATTTATATTTAAAATGTTCATTATTACTGTTTTTATTATTATAAAATGTTAGGCTACTTATAACATTCTATCTCAGCCATGGAACTCAAACCATTTTCTGACCTCCCCAAAAAATATACATTTATATGACTAAATGAATACCATAAATGTTGAACAACTGGTCAACTAATAGCTTGAACTAACGGCTACTAGTCAAGTAGGGAAATTTTTGGTCGGGAGCAGCCC
Source organism: Holocentrus rufus (assembly GCA_900302615.1). Lineage (NCBI taxonomy): Eukaryota > Metazoa > Chordata > Actinopteri > Holocentriformes > Holocentridae > Holocentrus > Holocentrus rufus. The sequence continues at coordinate 8,905 of OMLF01043492.1, forward strand.
TAATAAGCACCACGCATGTGTCGCCTCTCCGGTTAACCTTAATTGGAATAAGATCCGGAGCAACTTTTAGTTGGAGAGTTCTCCACTCAGAGAACTTTAGTTACACATGTAACCCTCCGTTCTTTGGCTTCTCCCAATGACTAAACCAAAGAAATAATTTCTACCTCCAGTGTTCTGACTTTGAAAATGTGTGTATAACTTAAGCTACAATCTGTTTCTTCGCTCCTAGAAATCCACATGGTGGTGAAAATGCAGTGAAGAAACTGCACTGCAACAATTTAACAGATCTATCAATCCACTCCTGGTGTCAAAGTTCAAGGCGCCAGTTCAACACATAATAACAATATGCATGGTTAAGTCTACTGATAAAATGCCAGTGGCCTGTTTTGGAAAGCAATGATGATATTATTTTATGTGTCACTAGTGAGGTGTTTCAGCAGGTACACTGTCACATCAGTGATTAGAGTGATTGCACGAAGGCAACCTTAGTCACCATCAGGGGACCTTTAGTTTCAACTGAAGATAGCAAGGTAAGAGTGAATCATGCTTTTTAAGTAATACAGAAAGCAATTATATTTTTATATGTATCACACAAAACTTAGAAAACCATCACATAATCAAACATTTAGTAAGATATACTTGAAGGAATGCCGGTAGTTGAAGTTGCCTGCAGAATTTCCCCATGGAAAGCATTATTTCTGGCAGCCAGTTTCCCACACTGGAAAATATAATTGATGAGGAAGATTTTAATTTGGACTTTGACAAAGGGGCTTTAAATAAAACAGGGAGCAGCTGGCTGGTCTGGACACACATTAGGATTCAAGGGAGAATGAGCTTTAATCAAGCACAGAGCCAAGGATAAGCAGCTAAAGGTAGAATTGGCATGAGGAAAACAGAGATGGTGTGTGTGTGTTTGAAAACTATGTGTGAGAGAAAACTAGGCTTCCAGGGAAATAAAAAAAATCTCACTAAGGTATCAGTGTTTACAAAAGAAACTTTAAGACATAATCTCTCATATCACAAATAGAAGAATAAAAGTGTCTTATATGCAGTGATGCAGTGGTAAAGATACAGATGGATAAACTGTGACCTCCATTTAGTGATCATCATAAGCCAATCGATTAGAAAAGCATTAATTCAGGCATTAATGTATGTTGTTTTCCCTTAACAGCCTCCCTCCATATAACTTCCATCAATTTGATATCAGTCACTGGGATGCACTCTAAGACTTTAGGCTATAAAGATTCATGTCACCAACACAATCCAGCCAAAATAACAGTGACAGCAGCAGCACCAGCAGTTAATTCATATGGAGGCTATTCAGGCAGGTCGGAGCAGGAGAGGCAGCACTGATCACATCCAGATGAAAAAAGAGGAAGGACTGGCAAGTGGTTTTGAAAGATGGAAAAATCAGCACCTGACCAAGCCACTGTTGAGTCACTGGTGTTGATCACCATTTCTTTCACACGCCTAATCAGGAGGTAGGATCCACACAGAACCCACCCCTGTGTCTCCGCTGCTCGTCTCCCTTTTTCACTCAGCCGCTTGAGGAAAATCTGGATTTTTTTGCGAGTTATTCTTTCACCCTCTGGTGTTGCAACTTCAAGATGTCTTCCAAGCCTCACAATTCCTGTGCCGCCCAGATGCCTCTGCAGGACTCTCACGACTCCTATTTTTTCTGCCTCGGCTGGCGGCACCAAGCAGAAGCCGACTCCTGCCCCACCTGTCTCACGCTCCCCCAGGAGGAGCACAAGCGGTGGAGGGTTTTCACAGACTTCATCCGCACTCACCACGCCGACCAGGGGCGTAATAAAGGGCGTCGCCCCACATCTTACATCAACTTAAAGAGCAGTGCACACTCTGTTACACAGGTTGTTTCAGACGTTAGCGCTGGCAGCCATGAGAGGCGCCCCACCTGGGTTGGGAAGGATACTCCTCTTTCCATCTCAGGTGGGGCGAATAAGGGGAAGACGATGCACCATTCTTCCTCGGCCTCGTCTACTCAGGCTCATTCTCCCTCCTCCTTAGCGGTGCTAGAGCTAACGAGGCTAGGACTGAGGTGACAGGCCGCACCTCTAGCTCCGTTAGCATCCAGGCATGCTAATGGAGCTGGCGATGGTCAGCTAGCTACCGTTCACCGACTTCATGACTGCCGCCATTTTGCAACTCGCTCTTCCCCTGCCGTGAGAGTGGGTGCAAGTGGCGCAGGCAGCTCTTAGCATTCTTTTCCCAGGCACTCCGATCCCATCCTGGTTCAGCGGGGTGCGGTACGTAAGCGTTTCAAGACTGAGTTTCCCTCCGCTTCCCTGCTGGCTGTTAGCCACCAGCCTTCGTCTACCCAAGAAGATGAAGACAACGGCCAAGGGGAAGACAAGGGGAAGGGGAGGAAGAAGAAGAGGAGGAGGAGAGAGGGGGGGACGAAGGATGGATAGGGAGATTAGTACTGTACCTTGTGGGCAGTGAGGTGGTGGCAGTGATGCTGTCCTCCTGGTTGCCAGGGGTGGAGATGATGTTCTCTTCCAGGGGCTGGTGGATGTTCTCTGCTGGTGAGGGGAGCTGAGCAGTGACTGCCATGCCCCTGACTGGTGATGCTACAGGAAGGCATGCGGAGGAGGGGGTAGCCAAGCTGTGAATGGGGACATTTGAGGAGGTGGAGGGGGTTTCGGCCTGCGCTGATAAATCAAACCTGTTGAAAAACTGGTTTAACTCGTTTGCAGCGATTTATTTCATGTTAGCTCAGCATAAAGACTTGAAGTCCATAAGAGTCATTAGCCTAGCGTCAAAGTGAAAAAATAAACTTATATAAACTTATTCCTCCAAAAAATATGTTTGTGATTTCATATACAGCCTCTTTCTTTGGGTTGATGTTCTCTTTCCCTTTACTACCCGCTTTTCCATGGTAAAGTTACACAAAATGAATAAAGGCCTTCTTTGAGATGGGTTCCTTTTCATTTCAATGTACAGCTTGCATCAATGTTCCCCCAAAAAAGACACTTTTCTTAGGCCCCAGACCCTATCGGGACCTGAATGTTTTTTAGGAGAAAGGACAAATTAAATTCTGTCATGTGCGAATAATTGGTTATGCAAAGCAGAGGAGAAGCAAAAGAAGCAATACAAGCGTAGCTTCGTCTTCATGTTTCAGCACCTCTAGCCCAGAGGGCAAAACTCTCACAAGCTTGTAGAGAGAAAACAGATTTATCTTAATGATCCATGAGCAATTCTTTGAGGGTTTACTATGCTGTGATGAGTGTCATGTTGTACTTTCACATTTGCAGAAGATGTTGACAGTGATTAATATGTTTGGGGCGTATGGAGGAGGAAGTATCTTCTCCTATGCCACTATTCTGGCATCACTTTCACCCTACTCATCTGATTATTCATCTAATTGTCTTGACAAGCTCTATTACTGACACAAGCTGATATTCTTGGATCTGTAACAATCAACATATTGTCAAAGCTACTGCTACTGCAGACTAAAAGAATGATTGACTTCTTTTATATATATGTATATATATATATATATATATATATATATATATATATATATATATATTTACTATA